>CAUYTI010023970.1:0-27611 GCA_963575145.1 Galago senegalensis | reverse complement strand
TGTCCACATGCACCAGGGGTGGCAGGTACAAACCCGGCCTGGGCCTGCCAAACAACAATGACAACTACAACAAAAAAAATAGCTGGGCATTGTGGTGGGCATCTGTAGTCCTAGCTACTTATGAGACTGAGGCTGGAGAATCGAGTAAGGCCAAACATTTGAGGTTGCTGTGAGCTGTGACGTCATAGCACTCTACTTAGGGCAACAAAGTAAGACTCTCTGTCATTAAAAAAAAAAGTACATACATATGATTTGTCTGTAGACTGCTGTTTTATTTTGTTGATTGTTTCCTTTGCTATGCAGAAACTTTTAGTTTGATGTAGTTCCATTTATTTATTTTTCATCTGTGATTTGAGCTTTTCGTGTGATATCCAAAAATATTATTGCCCAGGATCTTTCCCCTTACATTCTCTTCTAAGAGTTATAAACTTTCTGGTCTTATGTTTAGGTGTTTTATCCATTTAGAATTGATTTTTGTGTATGACATAAGATAAGGGTCTAATTTCATTCTTTTGCATGTGGAAATCCAGTCTCTCTGGCAGCATATTTTGAAGAGTCCATCCTTTCCCAATTGCATCCTCTTGAAGCCCTTGTCAAAAGTTAGTTGACCTCATATGTTTGGACTTATTTCTAGGCTCTCTATTCTGTTCCATTGCTCTGTGTCTGTTTTTATGCCAGTACCATGCTGTTTTGATTACTATAGCTTTGCAGTATAATTTTATTTGTTTATTTATTTATTTATTTATTTACAGAGTTTCAATCTGCATTCTGGTTGGAGTACTGTGACATCATAGCTAATAGTAACCTCAAACTCTGGGGTTCAAGAGATCGTCTTGCCTCAGCCTCCTGAGTAGCTGTGATTATAGGCATGCTCCACCATGCCTGGTTAGTTTTTCTATCTTTAGCAGAGACAGGGTCTTGCTCTTGCTCATGCTGGTCTTGAACTCCTGAGCTCAGGTGATCCACTTGCTTGGGCCTCCCAGGGTGCTAGGATTACAGGTGTGAGCCGCTGCACCTGGCCTGTGATATAATTTTGTTTTATTTTATTTATTTATTTATATTTCAGATTAATGTGAGAGTACAGACAACCAGGTCAACATATTTGACTTTGTTAAGTAGACTCCCTCTTGTGGTTATGACCCACACTCAAACGGTATGCCAAACACCCCCACACCATGCTCACTTAGTGGAAGTACTCTACCCCCTCCCTTCTCCCTCATTATCTCTTCCTCCAGTTTGAATTTAAATAAGTTTTTCTCCTATGTGGGCATGCATTAGATCATCTACTGGCTTCATATTGAGTACATTGGGTACTTGCTTTTGTAATATAATTTCAATCAAGAAGTGTGATGCCTCCAGCTTTGCTCTTTGCTCAAGATTGCTTTTGGCTCTTTGGCTTCTTTTATCTTTCCATACAAATTTCAGGATTTCTTTTTTCTTCTTCTGTGAAGAGTATCATTGGGATTTTGATAGGAATTATATTGAATCTGCATATTGCTTTGGGAAATATAGTTACTTTAACAATATTAATTCTTCTGATCCAAGAGCATGGGATAGCTTTCAATTTATTTGTGTTCAATTTCTTTTATTAATGATTTATAGTTTTAGTGTAAAAAATATTTCATCTCCTTGGTTAAATTTATTCCTAGGAGTTTTTAAAATTTTATCATAAGTGGGATTCTGTCCTTGATTTCTTTTTTAGTTAGGTCTTTATTTGTGAATTAAAATGCTACTGATTTTTGTATGTTGATTTTGCATACTGCAACATGAACAGATTCATTTATTTGTTATAATGAGGTTTTTTTGTAGGCTCTTTGGGAGATTTTTTGTACATAGATTCATGTCACCTGCAAATAGAGATAATTTTACTTCTTTTTTTATTTTGATGTCTTTTCCATGAGTATATGAACAGGTCAGTGAATAAAGAATATTCCCCGTCTAAGTCAGTTTGGGCTGATATAACAAAGTACAATGGACTGGGTGACCTATAAGTGACAGAAGTCTCTTCTCACAGCTCTGGAAGGTAGAAGTCAGCACAGTCAGGTTCTGCTGAGGGCCCACGTCCAGTTTGATACTGCTGCCCTCTTATCTTGTCCTTACCTGGCAGAAAGGGAGTGAGAGAGCTCTCTGACTCTCCTTATAAGGGCACCTATCCCAACATGAACGTTCCACTCTCATGGCCTAATTACTTCCCAAAGTTCCCACCTTCGCATACCATGATATTGGGGATTAGATTTAAATATATGAATTTGGGGATGCAAACAGTCAATAACATGCCCTGTGTACTGAGCACTTAATTTTACACAGCCAATGACAGATTCATTTTGGTAAATGGAGACATAGTTACTTACCTTCTCTTAGTTCAATGAATTTCTTCTTTCTCAGCATGGTTCTGTGGAACTTCTTTTTCACATTATTCATAATTTGCTCCTTCTGTCATTCTTTCAGGAAATGCAGCTGGGATCTTAGAGGCTGAGGTCTGCAGCCTTGTGAGGGATTAGAGCTCAGCATTCATCAGGAAGCTGGAAAATCTCTCCTTGGAGGGAAGAGGATCACTACTTATGTAATCTTTTAAAACCATCCTTTGAGTTAAGAGGACTTCAAAAGAAAGAAAGAAAAGAAGAAAAAAGAAAAAACACATTTGGATAATAATGTTCTGGGAATTTTGTTTAAACTTATGCTCCAGTTAAAACTCAATAATTTATCTTCCCATGATCTGGTAAGAACCTGGCTCATTCACTGATCCGGAGGAAGGACAGTGTGTAGCTGAGCAAAATGACTGGGCTCTGGGGTGGGAAGAGTGGAAGCAAATTCCTGCCAACTTGAGTAAGGAAGTGGGCTCAGGGGCTCCCTCCTGTGGAGAGGTCTGGGTGAGTGGGGCCCAAGGTGGCGGCTCAGCTTGCCTCATGGAGGCCTCAGCCATGGTGAGATTTGTTACTAACCTCAAGAAGCCTTAAGAGGAGAAGAGAGCAGAGTTCTTTCCCCATATTGAGCTACGAAATGTGTGTGATCATCAGCCCATTCCTGGGAGTGGAATGGCCACTATCATACTTCCTTATCACCTAAGTTCTTGCTTATCCCCTCCCAATGATAGAGCAGGCTTTGGAAGACTCTGTACAAAGATCTTTCAATTTCCTGTTTGAGATTTTATTCATACCTGTCTTATTCCATTTTGTGTTGCTATAACAGAACACCTGAGGCTGGGTAATTTATAAGAAAAGAAAAGAGTTTTATTTAGCTTATGATTTTGGTGACTGGAAAGTGCAAACCCATGGCCCCCAAATTGGCTTGCCTCTTAGTGAGGGCTGTCTGGTATATCAAGACATGGTGGAGAAGCAGAAAGGCCAGCAAGCATGCACAGACCAAACAGGAGGAGGAAGGTTGCTGTGTAATGACCTGCTCTCACAGGTAATAATCTATCCCCCTGCAAGTGAGAACTCACTCTCTGGAGATGGTATTAATCTGCTCATGAGAGATCTGCTATTCTCGCCCAAACACTTCCCACTAGGCCCCATCTCCCAACACTGCTATGCTGGCAACTAAACTTTAATATGAGTTTTGTGAGGACAAAACACACCAAACCATAGTAATGCCCTACTCACTTCTTAAAAGGTACTGAGATGCACTTTAAGGTCCATCCTATATGAACTCACAGAAATGTGAAGACCAGAGTAGGATAATACTAGTTGAGAGTTGAGAAAGTGGAGAGAGGCTAATGATATTTGAAAGCTATTAGAGACATACAACCCATAGCCTGAAACTCCAAGAAGTGCATAGGAAATTTGAATCAGGACTTTTGACAACTCAACGGTGTCTTAAATAGATTCTTTTAGAGCATCTAGAGATAATCTTCGAATGATCGTTATTAATTACATTTATGTTTTATAAATGTCTCTGGCATAAGTATTATAAATGTTAACTCTCCGATAGCATTCCTATTTGAGTAAGAAAATCTTAGTACATGTGTATAACTTTAAATGCATCTGGACTCTGCGTGCGTGTATATGACTGTATGTGTACGTGTGTGTCTTTCCTCCTCTGTGCATTCCACATGCCCTTGCCACCACATTCAACCAGGAAGCCTGTTCTCTACTTCATTTCCTCAGGGGATATATGAAGCACAATGGAAAGCAGAGTGTGCTTGCAACATTTTCAGGATGTTTTCCAAAAGCCTTAGCATTGGATTAATTCAGTAGCGAAAAATTTCCACTGCCCAGGGACTATCCCATGCTCCCTATATTTCCCATCTCCTACTAATTAGGTGGGAGTCACATGACTTGCTCTTACCAATGGCTATGAATAGCTATAGTCATATATTTACCTCTACTCAGGGAGGCATATATATAGCTATATATATGTGTGTGTGTTTATATATACACACATATATATATATTTTTTTATTTTTAGACAGAGTCTCACTCTGTCACCCTGGATAGAGTGTCATGGGGTCATCACAGCTCACAGCAATCTCAGTCTCTTGGGCTCAAGTGATCCTCCTGCCTTAGCCTCCAGAGTAGCCCACCCCCATGATGCCCAGCTAGTTTTTTTCATAGAGATGGGGACTCTTGTTCAGACTGATCTTGAATTCCTGAACTCAAGCATTCCACCTGCCTTGGCCTCCCAGAGTGCCGAGATTATAGATGTGAGTCATCATACCTGGACAAAATAATTCTGTTTGTTTTAATATAACACTGTAATGCACGTATGTTCTGCAACTTAATTTTGTTAAAAAAGCAATTATGTTGAAATTTTTTCTGCATTATTGTAAATGAATTTATCTTAGTCTTTTAAATTGTTATCACATCATAATGAAAATATACCATAATTTCAACCACTATCTTGTTGATGGACATTTAGATCATTTCCATCATTTTACTATTACAAAAATGAGAAGTCTTAGAAGTGAAATTGCTTAATGGAAGAGTACATACTTTTACCAAATTTTATTTATTTATTTATTTACTTACTTATGTTTGAGACAGAGCCTCACTTGGTCACCCTGGGTAGAGTGCCATGGTGTTGTCATAGCGTACAGCAACCTCAAACTTTTGGGCTCAAGAGATCCTCTTGCCTCAGCTTCCCAAGTAGCTGGGACTACAGGCACCTGCCACAATGCCTGGTTAGTTTTTCTGTTTTTAGTAGAAACAGAGTTTTGTTCTTGCTTAAGTTGGTCTCAAATGCCTGAGCTCAGGTGATCCACCTGCCTTGGCCTCCCAGAGTACTAGGATTATAGATGTGAGCCACCATACCCAACCTACTTTTACCAGTTTTAAAGATCATTATTTTAAAATATTCTATTGAGTTCAATTTGTTGGTCAATTTTAACCTGATATTTATACAATTATATTAATCCATGAGAATGTTCTGATTTGTCTAAGGTTATCCTCTTTCTTTGTTCTCTGTTCTGCACTTTTCCAAAGGGGAATACTGATGTAATTGGACCAGATTCCAATATGTTGATGGTGCCAAGTTTATGAGTTATGTACCTTAGTGTGGTTCTCCCTGTGGTGCTCTGCTCTTTCTCAAGAGAGAGAAATAGACAGACAAACCAGAGCTTACCTCTTCCAGGGAGCAGACCCTCTTCTCTCTCTTCCTCTCACATAGGGAGTGCAGCACATTCAACCCTCAGGGTTCATCAGGGAGTTAGTAAAAAGATGTAAGCTAAGAAGAGAGAAGGGCTCTATCCTTGTGCCCAAGTCCTGAGCCCACATCTAAAAGAAGGAAATGCCTTCTTGTTTTCTACCATTGTCTGTTGTGTGTACCCATCACCCAGGAACTGCAGGAAGAGGGTGACCTGGCCAAGGCAAGCTTCAGCCCAATCCTGATCATATTTTCATATGGTCAATATCTCATCTTAATCGTATTTTCCTTGCCAGGTTTTAGTATCAATATCTATTTTGAAGAGTGATTTAATATATCTGAGTATTCAGGACTTTTTATTATATATAAAAAATATTGTTATTCAATTCTTCTTAATATGCTATTGGGATGTGGCAGTAGCCTGCGAGGTATCCGACTCATTGAAAGCAATGGCACATTGCAAAGGTGGGGTGGTGGTTAACAAGGAGTGTGGGAAGGAAGGGTAATTTAAAAATACTGCTTTATGCCATTTTAAGTTAAAATATGTCCTGTTAAAAACCTATTTAAATCCCAGTGAGGTTTTCACTGTGCCATTAATATTTAACTCTAAATGAACAGTATGGTACTGGAATGACAGAAATTTCCTTTTGGGGGAAAACTAAAGGCAAACATTGGTCCAAACAGCATATAATTAACAGGGTAGTGTGTGGACTCAGGATACCTGGGTTCAAATGCTGGAGCCACTAGCTTAGTGGCCATGAAGAGTTGCTTAATCTTAGGTCTCAATTTATTTATCTGTTAAAATGGGAATTTTTATGGTACCTTCCTCACAGAGCTTTCCTAAGTATTAAATGACATAATATATGTAAAATGCTTAGAACATTGTCTGGCATTCAGTAAACTCCAGCTATTATTTTTAAGTCTTACTTCAGTCTGGTAGAAATGAAGACAATAATTACCAAGAGTGGTAGTACAAAAAGCTCTATTCCTCATGAAAGATGTTATTCATAAATTGAGAGCCACAATCCTGCATTCACTCCCCAAATAATGTGCACTAAACTCAACAGTATGTATAAATGTCTATTTGCACTCTACCTTCCCCCACCTCTACCCGCCTCTCCCAAGGCTGCCCCTGATGACCAAATTTCCCTTTAACAAAAGTACGCCAAGGTTCCACAGGGAATGCTGCCTGATTTAGCTATTCCTACTCCCCACATTCTTCCTTCCTCTTCAGAGGGAGTGCCTCTGTTCTCATTCCATCACAGAGTCTTTTTCACACATACAAATTCCCTTGAATTACCATTCTTCTTTTCCTCTGGTTCTAGTTTTTGTGGTGGGCTTAGGAAAAGTGCTTTTCCTCCCTTCACTTCATTCATCACCCTCCCTCTCTAGTCAAAGATTCCTCTCACCAAGGTCATAAGCTCAAATAGTGTTAGTAATAGACTTGTACAAGAACAAAAAGGGAAAAACTATTCAACCCTAAAAGTAAGCAGCACAAAGCCCAAATAACAATGAAAGGCTTGACACAGGGCAGTACACAGTTGTCAAAAGTATGGTGCTGACAAGTGATGATTTGAGGCTGGACAGGTGAAGAGAAATTATTGGGGCTGGAGCATCTGTAGGAAGACTTTGGGAAGAGAGAAGAGTTTGGGGTGCCCATAAAGAGGTTATGGTTCATAAACAGTGGCAATCCTGGTGGCCATGGGAAAGGCATCTGTGCTTAGAGACATAGACTGGGTTAGTGTCTCTGCTGGGGAGGAGCAGGGGGCGGCTGTGTTAGACACAATGGGCAAAGAGGCTGAAAGTATAATCTGAGCCCTGAATGTAAGATTAGGAGGCTAGACATTAAGGATGACATTGAGATGACAAATGTCAATTACTGTGATTGAAAGAATCCAAATTATCTGTAAAAATGTAAATTCAAGACCAATGTACTGTAAGTTCAGTATAATGGTATATCATCACTGCACTAAAGTTATTCTGATTCCAAGTCACTGAATAAACAAAAATAAGGCAAATCTATCCATGGCTAGCTGAACTGAAGTCCCTATTAATTGTGTAGTACTTCAAAATGACATTAAACTGCTCACTTATCTTTCTATAATTTAAGCAATGTTTAACATTTTCATGACATATACTTATAGGCATATAAACATAATACACAGAAACAGAGTCATCTGTAGTGATTTACATAGGAAGGGTGTCAAAAAATGTACATACTTTTTTAATTTTTTTTTTTTTTGGCTGGGGTCAGGTTTGAACCTGCCACCTCTGGTATATGAGGCTGGCGCCCTACTCCTTGAGCCACAAGTGCCACTCAAAATGTACAAACATTTTAAGAAAGTAAAAAAAAAAACTGTATTAAATTTTAATACTCAAGCCACATTTGACTTCTGCGATTAACAACATACAAGATAACAAATGTTATCAGTATATATTAAGTATTACAATTTTAATACAGTTTTTTCCTTTCTTAAAATGCATATACATTTTGGGGGCACAATCTGTATATGTGGTAGGTGTCCCTGGGAAGGGAGTGGCATGGAGTGAAGGTGAGAACAGGAGTGCCTGGTATGACAAGAGACAGTGCATTTGGCTGTGTGATGCTATGTGCTCCATCTCACCTGAGAGAATATTAGTTTGGCAGGGTGTGGACAGGAGAGATTAACGTAGCCTTGGTACATGTGGGCGAGGCTTGTGTACTACTCTGCTTCCGAACAGAATTTTCAGTACTGTCAAGTTTTTGTTTTTGGTGATGCAGACCACAGGTGTCATTTACAAGGCCAAAGGAACAGTTGTTAGGAATGTTTTGTGGTATGGGTTCGAACCTTTCAGTACTTTTAAAATTATAAAGGCATTAAAAGAATGCAGGAAAATTAAACCCTTGTGGATGAAGTACTTTTCTGTTGGGGGTAGAATCAACTTTAATATTAACTACATTTTATTAGGTTTTCCACTCAAAAACCTACAAATGATCTGGTCAGTCTTCCATTTTAAAATCTAAAACACAATTTATTTAATAATATTCTTCCCTCCCCTCCCTCTCTCCTTCTTTTCTTTCTGACAGAGTCTCATCTGACAGAGTCTCATCAGCCTAGCTCACAATAATCTCAAACTCCTGGGCTCAAACGATCCTTCTACTTTCAGCCTCCCAAGTAGCTGAGACTACTGGCACTTGCCACAAATGCCTGACTAATTTTTATAATTTTGGTGGAGACAAGTTTAACTCTTGCTCAGGCTGGTCTTGAACACCTGAGCTCAAAGTATCTTCCTGCCGTGGCCTCTCAGAGTGCTCGGATTACAGGCATGAGACATCATAACTGGCCAAAGATGTTTTCCTAGTGACTGAAAAAATAGGAATATATTTTGAGGCATTTGCTTGCTAGAAAAGTAAAACTAAAATCAGGATTTAAAATAAGGATTAAGAATAAAGCCAAATGGAGAAAATAATGGCTATAGGAATATTCATATCTAATAGATAAGACTATTCTTGGTAATGCAGCCCCTGCCTCCAGACTTGCTAATTTGCTAAATTGCAGCTTTGTCCCTCCTATCTATTTCAACTCCACTCAGGTGCCCGCCGCTAAGCTTCTATAACTAACTACCTCACATCTTTGAGCTTCTTTCCCTCAACTGTACAATAAAGACAGCTTCGCCTCACTGAGTTCAGCCGAAAATTAAAATTACGGAGAGGTAAATCTGCACACTGGAGGTACAATGAGAAGTTCGTTTGAAACGTTTCCTGCCATCTACTAGCCTCCCGCAGCCACTGGTGCCTTCCTCTGCTTGCCCCCTGGCTCTCCCTACCCAGGCTCGTCTGTGTATTTATTTGTTTGTTAACCTAATTCACTAATATTTTCCGTTTTAAATTTTCCCAGGGGCCCCCTGTTTGGGCGTCCGGAGCGGAGGTCGGCCCGACCCTTGATGGTCTTGGACACCTGCTTTTCGCGCCTCTCCCAGGAGAAGGCCTCAGAGCCCCGCCCCTCGTTCCTTTAAGAAAGTAAAGATCCTCCGCGGTTGCGCTCCGTGGGCGGGGCCAGCTGCGGGAGCTGCTCTGTGATTGGCCGTGTCCGAGCAACCGCGGAGACGCGGTGGTAGACGGGCCGCGAGGGTCTGGCTCGGAACCGGCGGCTGCGCGGGTCACAGAGAAATAGAACATTGGAATCCTTTACGCAGAGCCGTCGCCGGCGGGCACCGCCGCTCTGGCCACTAGTGGATTGCTTGCCTCGCTCTCACTCTCGGGGTAGACGGCCCCGGAGGATGGGAGGGCGGCTGCTGGACGGGAGTCACCACGTCTAACATCTGACAGATTGCCCAGTAAGTGTGGGATGTGATCCTTGCCACACCTGAACCGCTGAAGCGCTGAGCTTTCCAACATGTTGAGTAGGGAAGTCTCGGAAGCATACAGTTCCGAGCTGGACTACACTGCTAGTTTACACCTGTAAGGAAACAGTAAGGAAAGCTTAGTGACTTGCCACACCCACTTAACTATTTGGTACCCAGGTCAAGACGCCAAGCGACAAGGTACCTACCCCTTCTACTCTGGAGGTCTTTCTACTGCAGCAAAGTGGGAGTGAGGTCTTTCTACTCACTCCCAGCAAAACCTCAGCCGCCCTGCCCTGGCAGAGGACCAGCTTTCCTCGTTTGTGTCCATACCACAGGCCAACAGTAGTAAGATGATGAAGGCTACTTGGGCTTTGGAGGTAATACAAGAACCAGAAGAAATTTATTTCCAATAAATAATAAATGTGAATAGTCTCAAGCCAAAAGCGATTTTCTAGAAATAAACCCTTGCACAGCTTTCTGTTTTGGAAGGGCCTTTGGCTCCCCCTCATTCCACAGACAGATACGGGGTTTCACAGTCAGGCCACTGTCTTCTGTCTTACGTGGGCATAAACACTTACTAACGGGTGGCGCCATGGCTCAGTGAGTAGGGTGCCGGCCGGCCCCATATACCAAGGGTGGTGGGTTCAAACCCGGTAACTGCAACAAAAAAATAGCCGGGCATTGTGGCGGGCGCTTGTAGTCCCACATATTCGGGAGTTTCACTCTAGCTTCGCTTCTTCCTGGAATAATCGTAGTTTAAAATTCACATAAATCACAAAATACAGCCTCCTAGCCCAGACTTCCTTTTCAGAAACTGTCAAAGATATAGGAAATTTGGGGTGTTGATAATAAAGGAAGTAGAAGTTTGGGGATGGTTTAAATTGAATTAATGGATTCTAACTCTTGCCCTGTCCCTCAACCTACGACCACCTCAGCCTCTTTTAGGGCATGCTGACTTTCAGACGCTCACCCAGGGCATCTATGAGCATCTCTCTGCTGCATATAGAGTCCCTACTTCCTTTGGTTGTTCCATCCTAATCTATTTTTTCTCAAAGCTTTGCTTGCCCAGGCCTTCAGTTCTGACTTTCACTTCCTTTTTGTTCCTTTTACACATCTTCCTTCTAACTAAGGAAATATTTCCCTATTTCCTCCAACTCTGTGGCTCTTGGGATAGCTTTAAAAACTTAGGGCAGCTAAACTGGGATATGCTGTTGTCTCTGACTTCTGAGTTTTTCAGCCTCCCAATCTGTAATAATCTCAGATGAGGAAACCATGAACAATAGTAAACAAGCAAATGAATAAGTAGCATTGCTATATCCGGGAAAATAATGTCTTTGTTTTTTAAGAGATAGTTGTTTCCTAGTATTAGCCTTATTAGAACTTTTAAGTGAGTCTTTGTTTTTTGAAAAAAATCAGAGTTCTCTCAGTAATTCCTACTGATCAGTTTTATCATCTAGTGATCAGTTTTATTCATCTCAGCCCTTATACGAAGTGCCTGCTGTACATAAGGCACTATGCTGAGGACCTTCATATAGTATTTTGTCCCCCTAGTCAATGAAACTTTCTTAAGTCTAGAGAGTTCAAACCTAAGTGGCCAAGGCCATAATAATGAAGTATAAAAATAAAATGTGGAGCTTTCCCAGAGAAAGCCTGCAGATGATTGTTGAGGGAATCCAGACAGGCTTAATGGAGGAGGCGACATTTGACTTGGGCCTTGCAGGTTTAGAGTGCATAGGAGAACTACCTGAGACCAGCCTGGAGTTGGGAAGGCAGGCAGGCTGTGTGTGGCATCGTGGAGGGAAAAGGAGATAATTGTTAGGTCCTTACCCTGGGCAGGCTTCTTTGCTCTAACACAGCGGTTCTCAACTGGGGGTCGTGACCCACAGGAACTGTATTAAAGGGCCGTGGCATTAGGAAGGTTGAGAACCACTTCTTTAACAGAATAGTTCTTATCCCATTGAGTAGAAAGATTCCTTGTTATGATGCCCTTTCTCCCTCTCCTCCCGTGTTTTCTACAGTTGCTTTCATTTATGACAATACAAGTATTCTGAGGTTACAAGAATTCTCCAGTATTCTCTGGAGTTAAGGTCTGAATCAGAGTGTGTTCAGAATCAATAATTTAAAAAGTCATATCAGTGCAGAAGGGACTGGGATATGCATCTTAAAAAGGAGGCAGAATTTGGTTGCCTTTTGTATGGAATAAAAAATGTGTCCCTTTGCCTTAGAAACAAAGCCTATGTCTCTTCTGAACCCCTCTTTAAGGTTCCAAAATCCACTTTAGAAAGCCTATTAGGGTAATTTATGTAAAAGTGCTCCCTTTTAAATCTAGGACTTATAGCTCCCTCCAGTAAACAGACTGTAGGAGGTAAGTGTGTTTCATAGAAGAGAAAGATTAACTGGAAATGATAAAAATAGTAAAAAATATTTCTTCTGAGCTTCGCTTTCTTGTTTCTATAGGAACATTTAACCGAATTTAAGAGACATTCAACTTCAGTCTTTGTGGAAAGATCACCCAAAGAAAGTTGAAGTATGTTCATCTGCCTTTGCTTTCAAGTCCTGTGACTCATAGCTTTGTAGCTCAGTATGACTGGAGACTTGGGGAATAAAAGAGTATATGGGGTGAAGGGGGGGTGTCACAAAACAAAACACAATTGCTAAAGGATAAGGAATTTCATTTATTTATTTGTACTGAGTTCTTTCCAATATATCAAGTGTATACCCACACATAACTCATGCATAATCACGTCTGCTCTATGAAGTGGCCCTGGAAGTTAGGGTGTGCAGAAGATGTTACTAATATAAGAGATGGAATCTATGGCTTACACTGGGCTTTGACTCTAAACTTCTCCACTTCTGTATGATGCTTTCCAAATAATATTGGAACATTCCAATATTAACGTTCCAATACTGTCAAACTGTGCCTCTTGTAGAAAGAAAGCAAGATCTTCATCAATACTATGATTTTGTATGATTTTGGAATTCAACATATGTGGATAATGTAAATTCACATAAAACCTTGAAATGAAAATCATTATTTTTAAAACCTTAAGAGTGACAAGCTGGGAAGCTTATCGAGCCTGACTGCTAGGAATAAAGATTAGTGCTCTTTGTCGTCCATGAGGACCCATGAGTGCTACCAGGATGCAGTCTTACTGGAATAAAGCTATAGGCTTGTACCATAGAACCAGGATGGAGGAGAATAGTTGTAAAGATAGCAGCATGGTTCAGAAACGGCTTTGACTCCTGCTTCTCTCACTTACTGGCTGTGGAAGAACTTGGGAACAAATTCTTCAAATTCTCAAAGCTTCCGAATCCTTGAATATAAGCAGAGTGTTAACAGTGGGTAACTGATGGGGTTATGAAGATCTGTGAGATAGTGCATATAAAAGGCTCTGTCCAGTGTGTGGCCAAAAAATGGAAGTTGCTGCGGTTGTTTCTATTATGATAAAGGCCACAGAACACAGACTTTGGAGAGCTGGATGGGCTAGGTTAGAATCTCGACTCCACCCGGAACCAGCTGTGCGATTGTGGCCAAGTTGGTTCTTCTTCTCTGTGTTGGTTTCCTTATTTGTAACATGGTAATAAAAGTAGTATATACCTTATAAGGTTATTATGAGGATTAAATTATATTACACATAATGCTAAGTAAGTATTTGCTAATAATAATACTTCTAATTACTTTTCACAAAACCTCCCTGGCTTGAGTCCAGCTGATTTTTGTGTTTGACTGAATTTTCATGTCATAACACTGAGACTTTCAGGAAATACAATTGGAGTTTTTGAAATGAGGAAAGGTAGTATTCTCATTGTTAAAAAAGTGTTTTACGGTTCCAGGGATCAATTTACGTACATTGCACATTCTGGTTACAGATGTAAGCGGAGCTTTCTATACTTCCTCCAAGTTATCAGGCCCTTCCCAGTTGTGGTGAGTGGGTTAAGATTGCATTAGAGTTTAGCCACTCCTTTCCTTTTGTGGAGTTATATTTAGGAAGCCTTAGATAAGCTTGATATGTTGCATATTGCCTCGAGTCCAGTGGATCTCAGAATAGTTGGCTACATGAACCAGAATGTTTAAGTCCAATATTGGAGCAAGGTCCCAGAAAATAAAACATTCAGAAATTAGGCACACGTGTTTCAGCTGGGCTAAGCAGTGGTCTGGTTCCCACCCTACCACCAGCTCCCAGTTAGCCACTGCACCTGTAGAACAGGTGTATTTCCTGTCCAGTTTTATCTTGGTTGGAAGCAAAATGTCAGGTGTGATTGTAATTAGAATACGGATATGTAGAGAAGGTTCTGAGAAGAGTGTTCATTTTTCCAAAATCAAAGATCTTTGTATTTTTCTGATTGTGGAAGTAAATACTATTTTATTATAGGAATGCTTAAATAATGCAAAAATTTAAACACTATAGAAAAGGCAAAAACCACACATACTTCAACTACACAGAGAAAACTACTACAAACCTGTTAGTGTACATCTTTCTAGATGTTTTTCAGTGTGTCTATGTGTCTATACATGCAGATATTAAATTTTTGTATACCTATTAGCAATGCAAGTGATTGTCTCCTTTTCCAATAAATATGCATCTATATGATAATTGTAATGGATAAATAGGAATTCTATTTCATGAGTATACTGTAGTTTATATTAATCCAATTCTTTGTGTATGTAAAATTATTTCTAAATTTTCAGTAAGTCTGAGTTTGACAATTGTCCTTTCAGGACATCCCTGCGACTTAGATTATAATTCTGTGATGGAGAAATCAAGTTCATCTCCTACCAGCTCTGGGCAGCAGCTGCAGAGGCAGGAGGGCCTGAGCAACATCAAAGCAGACATGGCTAAGCAAAGTCTCATTTCATCTGAGAAATGGCTTCAACTGTATGGGCTTAAGAGCAACAAATTAACCTTGAAACAGATTTTGTCTCAGATCGGATTCCCACATTGTGAAGGTACAGTCCTCATAAAACCAGCATAGTGCCATTTAGCCTTTGAAGAGCCTGCTTGCTAAAAGCCCCTCAAAAACCATAGGCCTCTGACCTTGCTGTGATCTAATGTCCCTATCAGTGTATGCACCCCTGATATGTTTCTATTGTATAGAGGTATAATTGTCAAGCCACACATTAAATGTTAATAATGCTTAATTTTACCCTTTCTTTTTCATTGTTATTTTTTAAAGCAGCAGATAAAATTGTACATGTTTATCTTGTACTATATGATGTTTTGAAGAATATATACACTGTGAAACAGTTAAATCTGCCTAATTAACAAATCCATTACCTCATATAGTTATCATTTTTGTGGTGAAAATACTTAATATCACTCTTTTTGCATTTTTCAAGAATATATCATGACCATGCTGTACAGTAGCTTTCTTGAATACCTTTCTCCTAACTGTGATTGATTGTGTATTCTTTGACCAACATCTTTACAACTTCTCTCCCCCCCCAACCCAACCTTCCCAGCCTCTGGTAAGCACCTTTCTGCTTTCTTCTCTATGAAATCTGCTTTATTAGATTTACAACATGAATAAGTGAGATTATGCAGTATTTGTTATTTTGTGTATTCACTTAATGTAAGGGCCTCCAAGTTCATACCTGTAGTTGCAAATGACAGGATTTCTGACCTTTTTTGGCTGACTAATATTTCAGTGTCTATGTATACTATATTTTCTTTATTCTTTCATTTTTTGATGAGGGTTTGGACTGATTTCATATCTTGGCCATTGTATATAGAGCTGTAATAAATATGAGAGTGCAGATATCTTTTTGACACACTAATTTCATTTCCTTTGCGTATATACCCAGCAGTGGGATTGCCAGATCATATGGTAGTTACTAATTGTAGATTTTTGAGGACCCTCTACTGTTTTTCATAATGACTATACAAATTTGCATTCCTATCAGCAATGTGTACAGGTTCCCTTTTCTCTAACATTTATCTTTTTGACACTAGTATATTGTGGTTTTGGCTTGCATTTCCCTCATCATAAGTGATATTGAGCATTTTTCCTATACCTGTTGACCATTTGTATTTTTTCTTTTGAGATATGTCTATTTAAGACTTTTGACCATTTTAAAATCGAGTTATTTGGCTTTTTGATATATTGAATTGTTTGAATTACTTGTATATTTGGGATATTTACCCCTTATCAAATATATAGTTTGCAAATATTTTCTCCTATTCTGTAGGTTGTCTGTTTTTTATTTTTTCTTTTGCTATGCAGAAGCTTTTTAGTTTGATATAATCCCATTCATTTATTTTTGCTTTTGTTGGTTGTACTTTTGAGGTAGTATTAAAAAAATCATTCCCCTGGCTGGATGCAGTGGCTCACACCTGTAATTCTAGCACTCTGGGAGGCTGAGGTGGGTGGATTGCCAGAGGTCAGGAGTTGGAGACCAGCCTGAGCAAGAATGACAGGCGTCATATATGGTGAGAGATAAGGATCTAATTTCAGTCTTCTGCCTGGGGATGTAGTTTTCTCTATACTTTTTTTTGAAGAGATTATTCTTTCCTCATTGTGTGTTGTTGGCAACTTCGTTGAAAATAAGTGGACTATAAATGTGTGGATTTATTTCTAGACTCTCTATTCTGTGCCACTGATCTGTATATCTGTTTTCATGCCATGCTGTTTTGGTTAATATAGCTTTGTCACATATTTTGAAGTCAAGTGGTATGACATCTCTGGCTTCATTGTTTTTGTTCAAGATTGCTTTGGCCATTTTTTTTTCTGGTTTCATACAAATTTTAGGATTTTTTTTCTATTTCTGTGAAGAATGTTATTGGCATTTTAATAGGGATAGCATTGAATCTGCTTAATTATTAATTAGGTCATGTGCATATCTATTTATAATTGTTATATTGTCTTGCTGAATTGACAATTTTATCTTTTGTAATGAAATGCTTTGTCTCTTTTTAGTGTATTTGACTTAAAGTCTCATTTAAGTTTAGCTACTCCTGCTATATTTTTGTTTCTATTTGCATGGAATATTACTCTCACCTCTTCACTTTTTGTCTGTGTTCTGACAGGTGAAGTGAGTCTCATATAGGCAACATATAATTTTTTTTTTTTTTTTTTAGAGACAAAGTCTCACTTTATTGCCCTCGGTAGAGTTCTGTGGTGTCACAGCTCATAGCAACTTGCAACTCCTTGGCTTAGGCGATTCTCAGCCTAAGTCCTCAGCCTTCCGAGTAGCTGGGACTACAGGCACCCATCACAATGCCTGGCTATTTTTTGTTGCAGTTTGGCTGGGGCAGGGTTTGAACCCACCATCCTTGGTATATGGGGCCAGCACCTTACCCAATATTGGCACCAACAGGTACCACCCAATATTGTTTTTTAATTTATTCAGCCACTCTGTTTTTTGATTGGGCAATAATATAATCTATTTATAGTCAAAGTAACTATTGATAGGTAAGATATATTGACTTACAACTACCATTTTTAAAATTGTTTTGGAGTTGTTTTATAGATATTTTCTTCTTTTCTCTTACTTTATGATTGATTTTCTCTAGTAATATGTTTTAATTCCTTTCGTTTAATTTTTAGTGTACCTATTATACGTTTTTGATTTGTGGTTACCATGAGGCATACAAAAAATATCTGATAGTTATAAGAAGTTAATTTAAGCTGGTAACAACTTAACTTTGATCACAAAGAAAATTCTCTAAACTTTAACTTTACCCCCACTCCATATGTTGAATTTTTGATGTCACAATTTACAACTTTTTCTATTGCATTTACCTTATCAAACTATTGTAGTTATTATTAGTAATAGCTTTGTATTTATACTAAAGATATAAGTGATTTATACACCACAATTACAGTGTTCCAGTATTTTGAATTTGACTGTTTACTTATTTTTACCAGTGAGTTTTATATGTCAGTTGTTTTTTGTGTTACTCATTAATGTCATTTTATTTCAGCTCATAGGATTCCTTTTAGCATTTCTCATAAGACAGGTTTAGTGTTGATGAAATCCCACTGCTTTATAGGTCTGTCAAAGTATTTATCTTTACTTTCTCTCTGAAGTATAGCTTTGCTGAGTACAGTATTCTTGATTGGCAGTTTTTCCCCTTTAGCACTTTAAATACATTATTTCATATATTTCAATAAAATAACTTCTTTTATTGCTTTCAGCATCCTCTCTTTGTCTTTGATCTTTTATAGTTTGTTTACAATGTGTAAACTTTGAGCTTTGACTTTTCTGTACTTGGATATTTTTATCTTTCTCCAGGTTTGGAAAGTTTTCTGCTATTATTTCTTTTAAAAAGCTTTCTACCCACTTATCTTTCCCATTCCCTCTTTAACATTTGCTGTTTTGATGCTATTCTATATATCCCATAAGGTTTGTTCATTCCTTTTTATTTTTTTTCTCCATGACTATATATTTTTAAATAACCTCTGTTGACATTTATAAATTCTTTCTTCTGCAATAGTTCTACTATTGATGCTCTCTATTGCTTTTTTATTTTGTTCACTTATTCTTCAGCTCCAGGATTCTGTTTGATTTATATTATTATTTCAGTCTCTCAGTTAAAGTTTCATTCTGGTCACTTATTTTTTCCTCATTTCATTAAACTCTTTCCTTGTAGTTTATTAAAGTTCATTGAGCAGCCTTAAAACAGCTAATTTGAATTCTTCATCAGGCAGTTCTTTTTATCTCCATCTCTTTAGAACCACTCATTGGCACCTTACTATGTATTTAGTGACATCGTGTTTCCCTGATCACTTTTGATCCTTCTGGTTGTACATTGCTGTTTGTGTATTGAAGAAGTACTTACACCAGTAAGTTACAGCCTGGCTCTATCTTGGAATGTTCTTAAATAGTATGCCTGTTCAGGGATTCTTGGTAGGTCTTCTGGTATGGCCCCTAAGCCAACTTGAGCCATTACAGCCATTACAGCACATGGGTGCCTTAACATGGGGTGCCTTAAGGTGATTTGAAATCTCATGGCCACTGAGACTTCCATAGTGCTGGCTACATTCTTGTGGCCATTGTAACTGACATAGCACTGGGGAGTGCCCAAAGCCTCTGTCTGCTGAGGCTTGTGCAACACTGGGCCACAGCTAAAGCCTGTGGCAGTTGAAGCCTGCTTGTTACTGTGGATTATTCTGAGTCCAAGCCTGCTATAGTTAGTTGGTGATGATGCGGGCCAGAGCTAGTTTCTATCTTGCAGGGGCTATAGGTTCCTATCTGGCACTGGGGTAGGTCTAGAGGTTTAGTCCATAGGTATCAGCCTGGAGTCAAAGGTCATGAGAATCTGCTGGGTGCTGGGTTTTACTGTATTGGGACCTGTATTAGAGTCCAAGAAAAGTTCTATGCTTATTTCTCTCTCTCCCCCCAAGTGACAGTATCTCTCTGCACTGTGCTTGCTGTTCAGGGAAGGGTGATTCAGGTAATGTAAAACTATCTTTCATAACCCCTTCAATGTATCTTTTCTTCTTACTATGCTATAACTAGGTAGTGTGACCTCTCGCCTGGTTTTCTTACCTCTTGTGAAGGTATTTTTATTCATGGATAACTGTTCAAATTGTCATTTGAATACAAGTGTTATTTTTGTAAAACGACTGTTTTTCTTTTGAGTATATACCCAGCAATGGGATTGCTGGATCAAATGGTAAATCTGCTTTAAGTTCTTTGAGATATCTCTGTACAACTTTTCACAGAGGTTGTACTAGTTTGCAGTCCCACCGACAGTATATAAGAGTTCCTTTCTCTCCACATTCACAGCAGCATCTGTTGCTTTGGAACTTTATGATGTGAGCCATTCTCACTGGGCTTAGGTGACATCTCAGCGTAGTTTAGATTTACATTTCCTTGATTAAAGATGTTGATCATTTTTCATGTGTTTGCTGGCCATTACTCTGTCTTCATTAGAAAAGTTTCTGTTCACATCTTTTGCCTACTTTTTAATGGGGTTGTTTGATCTTTTCATGTTAATTTGCTTTGAGTTCTTTATAGATTCTGGTTATCAACCTTTATCAGATATATAGCAAGTAAATGTTTTCTCACATTCTGTGGGTTGTCTATTTGCTCTTTTGATTGTGTCCTTGTCTGTGCAGATACTTTTTAATTTGGTTGTGTCCTATTTATTTATTTTTGTAGTTTTTGTGATTGCTTTTGGGGTCTTCTTTCTGAATTCTTTGCCTAGGCAAAGAGTTTTTACAACATTTTCTTCTAGAATTCTTATAGTTTCCTGCCTGAGGTTTAAGTCTTTTATCTATTTGAGTTGATTTTGGTGAGTGATGAGAGGTGCAGACCTTGTTTCAGTCTTTTACATGTGGCTCTCCAATCTTCCCAACACCATTTATTGAATAGGGATTCTTTTCCCCAGTGTATGTTTTTAACTGTTTTGTCAAAAATCATATGAGGATGATTTTATTTCTAGATTTTCTTTTCTTATCCATAGGTCTATGTCTCTGTTTTTAAGCCAATACCATGCTGTTTTGGTTCCTATAGCCTTGTAGCATAGCTTGAAGTCTGGTAAAGTGATGCCTCACATTTTCTTCTTACTACATAAGGTTGAATGACTAGTGGGATGTTTTCTGATTCCATATGAAGCATAGCACTATTTTCCTCTGGATCTGCAAAAGAATGACATTGGTATTTTAATGGAAATGCATTGAATCTGTAAATTGCTTTGGGTAATATATCCATTTTAACAATGTTGATTCTACCAATCCATGAGCAGAGTATATTTTTCTGTCTGTTTAGATCCTCTGCATTTTCTCTCCTTTGTGTTCCATAATTATTCCTATAGAGGTCTTTCACCTCTTTTGTTAAGTATATCCTTAGGGTTTTTTTTTTTTTTTTAATTTTGTTACTACTGTGAAAGGTATTGTGTCTTTGATTTGATTCTCAGCTTGATTGTTGTTGGTGTATATGAAAGTTACTGATTTGTGAACATTGATTTTGAAACCTGAGACTTTAATGAATTTATTTATCAATTGCTAGCTGGGCATTGTGGTAGGCGCCTGTGGTCCCAGCTACATGGGAGGTGGAGGTAGGAGACTGGCTTGAGCCCAGGAATTGGAGGTTGCTGTGAGCTGTGATGCCATGGCACTCTCCCCAGGGGGACAGCTTGAGGCTCTGTCTCAAAAAAAAAAAAAATTCCTATTTATCAATTGCAGAAATCTCTTAGTAGAGTCTTTGGAGTTTTCTAGATGTAAGATCATATTGTCAGCAGAGAGTGACAGTTTGATCTCTTCTTTCCCCATTTGAATCCTCATGATTTCCTTCTCTTGCCTGATTACTCTGGCGAGAACTTCAGCGCCATGTTGAATAGAAATGGTGAAGTTGGGCAACCTTATCTGGTTCCAGTTCTAAGTGGGAATACTTTCAATTTTTCCCATGTGGTATGATGTTGAGTATGAGTTTGTCATATATAGTCTTTATAATTTTGAGTAATGTCCCATCTATGCTAATTTTGTTGAGTGTTCTTATCATGAAAGTGTACTGAATTTTGTCAAATGATTTTTTGCATTGATTGAAAGGGTTGTATCATCTTTGTTTTTGCATCTATTTATGTGGTGAATTGCATTATAGATTTTCATATGTTGAACCACCCTTTTATCTCTGGAATGAAACCCACTCACTGGTCATAGTGAATTATTTGATGTGCTGCTGAATTTGGTTTGCTAGAATTTTATTGAGTATTTTACATCTATTCATAGGAGATATTGGTCTGTAGTTTTCCTTTTTAGTTGTGTCCTTTTTTGGCTTTGGTATCACGGGAGTATCAGCTTCATAGAACCAGTTAAGGAGGATTCCTTCCTTCTCAATGTTATGGAATAATTTCTGCAGTGTAGGTAGGTTTGGCAAAATATGGTGTAAAACCATGTGATCCAGAATTTTTTTTAGGTGGATGATTTTTTTTTATTGTTACTTCAATTTTAGTGTTTGATATTGGTCTGTTCAGGAGTTCTATTTCTTCCTCACTGAGCCTAAGGAGATTGTGTATTTCCAAGAATTTGTCCATTTGCTCCACATTTTCAAGTTTATGAGTATAGAGATTTTTATAGTATTCTGAGATAACATTGTATTTATAGTATTCTGAGATAACATTGTATTTCCATGAATTCTCCTTTTTCATTTTTAATTGTACTTATTAGATTCCCTTCCTTTTTGTTTCTAGTTAATATAGCAAAAGGCTCATCAATTTTGTTTATATTTTCAGAGAACCAACTTTTTGCTTCTTTAATCTTCTGGAAGTTCTTTTGTTCTCAATTTCATTAATTCTGCTCTGATCTTGGTTACTTCTTTTCTTCTGGGTTTGGGATTGGTTTGCTCTTCCTTTTCCAGTTCCTTGAGATGATTCATTAGATTGTTGATGTGTGATCTCTTTCTGTCTTTTGGGTCTGGGTATTTAAGGCTTTGAATTTTCCTCTCAAGATAACTTGTGCTGTATACCAAGATTTTGATAACTTGTGTTCCTATTGCCATTTTGTTCAAAGAATCTTTTGACTTCCATCTTTATCTCTTCACTGACCTGGTTATCATCGAACATTAGGTTGTTTAGTTTTTGTGACTATGTGTAGGAATGAGTGTTTCTGTTGGAATTGATCTCTAGGGTTGTTTTTTTTTTCCAATTTCTAGTTTTATTACACTGTGGTCTGATATGATACATGGTATAATTACTATGTTTTAAAATATTTTTTAAGACGTGTCTTGTGGCCTAGAATATGATCAATCTTAGAGAATGTTCCATGTGCTGATGAGAGGAACATATATTCAGTTGTTTTTTGGATAGAATATTCTGTATCTGTTAGGTCCATTTGTTGTATAGTTTTTTTTAGGTCCATTGTTTCTCTTTTTATTTTCTGTTTGGAGGATCTGTGCAGTTCTGTCAGTGGGGTGTTGAGTACTTATTAACCTTTCACCTTGAGTCTAAATGAGTCCTTGTGGGTTAGATGTTTTTCCTGGGTACAACAGATATTTGTTTTATATTTTTCTGGCTAATTTTTCTATTTTTTGTAGGGATGATGTCTCACATAGGCTAGTCTTGAACTCTTGGCCTCAAGCAACTCTTCTGCCTTGGTGTCCCAAAGTGCTAGGATTACAGGTATGATTAACCACACCAGGCCTTATTTTTCACATCAGGAATTTACACCTTCTTTTTATCTTTGCCAGTTTTGCTAGAGGTTTGTTGATTTTAGTGATCTTTTTAAAATACCAGCTTTTTGTTTAATTGATTTTCTCTATTATTTTTGTCTTTTCGGTGTCATTGTTTTCTACTTTGATCTTTATCATGTATTTCCTTCTGTTTGTTTTGAGTTTATTTTCTTCTTTTTCTGGTTTCTTTAAGTGTGAGCTTAGATTATTTGAGAGTTCATGTTTTTCTCTGTAAGCATTTAAGGCTATAAATTTCCCTCAAGGCATTGCTTTAGCTAGTTCCCACAAACTTTTATATAATTATGTTAATATTATCATTTCCATTTAGTTTAAAGTCAATTTTATTTTTGTTGAGACTTCCTCTTAACTTGTGGATTTTCTAAAAGCATGTTATTTCATTTGCAAGTATTTGGAGATTTTCATGTTATTATTTCATTATTGATTTCTAGTTTGTCTCCATTTTGGAAAAAGCACATACTTTGTCTTCAGTTGTTTTAAAGTTTTTGAGGTTTGTTTTATAGCCAAGAATGTGTTTTGTCTTGATATATGTTCCATGGATACTTGAAAAGAATGTGTATTCTGCTGTTGTTTTCCAGAAATGTCAATTATATTCTGTTCATCAGTGGTGTTATTGAGTATCCTTGCTGACTTTCTGTTTGATTTTTTTTTTTGGCCATGGCTGGGTTTGTACCCACCACCTCCGGTATATGGGGCCAGCGCCCTACTCCTTGAGCAACAGGCGCCACCCCCTTGCTGACTTTATGCCTGTTTCTGCCTTCAATTGTTGCAAGAGAAGTATGGCAGTCTTCAGCTATAATTGTGGATTTAAGTATTTCTTTTTTTCAGTTCTCTTGGTTTGTGTTTCACATATTTTGCATTCTTTTGTTTGGTGCATATACATTTAGGATTGCTATCTCTTTCTGGTGGATTGACGCTTACATTGTGTAATGTCATACTCTGTCTCTAGTAATATTATTTTCTCTGATGTTTACTTTTCTGATATAGTCAATTCTGATTTCTTTTATTAATATTTGTATGATCTATTTTTCCATATTTTTACTTTTTACTTATGTGCATCATTGTATTTGAGCAAGTTTCTTGAAAACACCATATTTTTGTGTCTCTTAAAAATCCTCTCTGTCAATCTGTCCTTTACTTAGTATATTTAGAACATTTACATTTGAGGTAATTATTGATATGTTAGGGCTTCTCTACCATTTTCTCTGTTTCTTTCTGCCTTTTTCTCTGTTTTAGCTAGTCTTTTTTTTTTCTTTTGTCTTGTATATCTTTGGGTTACCTAAACATTTTTAGAATTGTATTTTTACTTATTATAGTGTTTTCTAGTGTATCTCTTCATATGGCTTTTTTAGTGGTTGTCCTAGGTAGGTATACATAAATTATCAAAGTCTACTGGTATCAACATTTTACTGGTTTGAGTGATAAGTGGAAACCTTATTTCCATTTCTGTTCCTTTATCCTTCTTCTGTATAATAAAGTATATTATTTTATCTTCATACATTGATAATTAGACTGTACTTTAATTTTTGATTCAATCATCAAACATAATTTATAAAACTCAAATGAAAGAAAGCCTATTGTAATTGCCCATGGTTTTGCTTACTGTGTTCTTTTGTCCTGATGTTCTAATGTCCCTTCTTTTGTAATTTTATTTTGCTTACAGAACTTCTTTTAGTTGTCCTTTAAGAGTAGCTCTGCTAGCTTCTTTGTATGATAATGCCTTTATTTCTTCTCTATTCCTGAAGAATAATTTTGCCAGATATGAAATTAAGAGTTGATAGTTCTTTTCTCTTAGCACTTAAAAAGTTTTGTGCAACTTCCATGGTTTTTGATAAGAAAATTAAATTATTGTCAATAGATTTTTTTTTTCTGGCTGTTATCAAGATTTTTTTCTTTGTTTTTAGTTTTCAGAGGTTTGATCATGATGTGCATTGGTGTGGATTTTGGGGTAGTTTATTCTCTTTGAATTTCACTCATCTTCTTTAATCTATTACTCCATTCCCCCCCATCACATTTGGAGAATTTTAAGCCCTTATTTCTTTGAATACTTTTTTCCAGTCCTGCCCTCTTTCTCTTTTCCTTCTGGCACTCCGATGACTTGAATATTAGATCTTTTTTAAAATCTCACATTTCTGTGAGGGTTTGTTAATATTTTTCAACCTATTGTTTTTCTGTTGTTTAGGTAATTCTATTGCTATGTCTTCAGGTTTACTCATTCTTTCTTTTTTATTCATTTTTCTGTTGCATCCATCCATTATGTTTTTTATTCTTTTTCTTTTGGTTACTCTTTTCTTTTTAGAGGTTCAGGACACCTATATTTTCCTTATTAATTCTCTGGTATAGATGCTTGTTAATGGATAGCAGGAATGAAAGTACTGGCTCCACATTGTGCCTTATGTGATACTACCCCAACAGGGGTTTATTACAGTCTGACAAGGCTAGAAGTCCAATTTCTCAACTCAGCTTTTGCTGGTAGAAATGGAAGTGGTGCTGCATTATTTTCCTCCATGTGGTATTTGGCTGGACTAGAGTGCCTTTCTGTGGGTCCCGAAGTCCCTAGCCAATCTGCCTTCTTCTTTCCATGTTTTGAGTATTCTTATATAGTATACTATTTTGTATACAATATCCATGGTTTTTGGTTGTACTTAGGGAAAAATAGGGAAAAGTGCATTTTTCTTCTTTCCAGGGACAGAAACCCTTACCTTCATTCTTGAAGAATGTTTTTGATGGTTATAGAATTATTCATTGAAATTTGTTTTATTTCTGATCTTTAAACATGTCAATCCACTATTTTTTGACCTCCAATTTTTATCAGAGAAATCAACCATAATCCATAACATTTTTCCTCTGTATGATTTGTGAGGCATATATCTTTTTTCCTGTGGAAGCTTTATGATTTTTCTCTTTATTCTTGGTTTTCAGCCATTGTGCTATTCTTTATAGTATGATATGCTCTGGTTTGGTTTTCTGTATACATATTTATATTGTATGGGATTTGCTGAGTTTCTTGGATCTGTAGTTTTGTTTTTAACCAAATCTTGGCATTATTTATTCTCTCTCCTTTTCTGCTGAGACTCCAATTATAATTATGCTAAACATCTTGATATTATACTACAGGTCATGGAAACTCTGTTCATTTGTGTGAAATTATTTTTTCTCTTGGTTCTTCAGATTGGGTAATTTCTTTTGACAGATTTTTCAAGGTTTCTGAAGTTTCATTCTAATACCTCTACTCTGCTTTAAATTCATATAGATATTATACTTTTTGTTCTAAAATTTCCTTTTGTTTTTCTCAGTTTCTCTAAGATCCCCATCTGTTCACTTATCATGACCATATTTTTATTTCCTTTCAATATATGTATAAATTTTTTTTGAAATAGAGTCTCACTTTGTCACCCTCTATAGAGAGCTGTGGCATCATAGCTCAGAGCACCCTCAAATTTTTGGGCTCAAGAGATTCTCTTTCCTCAGCCTCCCTAATAGCTGAGACTACAGATGCCTGCCACAACACCTGGCTATTTTGTTGTTGTTATTGTTATTGCTGTTGTTTAGCAGGCTCAGGCCAGGTTTGAACCCACCAGCCCTGGTGCATGTGGCCAGCACCCTAACCACTGATCTATGGGTGCCCAGACTATATATATAATTTTTATAATATAAATATTTATAATACATATTGACATATATATAAAATAATTATTATATAAATATGTTAAGTCCTCTTTTTTTGCTAATTGCATCTGGTCCATCTCAGGGTACATTTTATTAACTCCTTTTTCTTTTAATTATGGGTCACATTTTCCTATTTCTTTGATGTCTTAATTTTTTAATTTATGGTGGACAATGTGGATGGTTATAGACTTGAGTTGTACTATTTTTTTCCTAGGAGGAATTATCTTTTTTATGCTTTAAGAAGTTATATATATATTATATATAACTAATTTCTATATAAATATAAAAGTTATATATGTATATATATAAATGTATATTATATGTTTATATATAATATATATTTATATTATATAATTATTATCTATTATATTATAATATATTAAATATATATTATATATACTATATATATTTCCATAACAGCTTTATTGAGCTATAATTTACATATCATACCATTCACCAATTTGAAGTGTATTAGTCAGTAGTTTTTAGTATATTCACAGATACAAACAACCATCACCACAAATTTAAAACATTTTCATCACCTCAGAAAGAAAACTTACATTCCTAAACTTTTCATCCCCCATACCTAGAGGTATAAGCAATCTACTTTTTGTTTCTAGAGATTTGCTTGTTCTGGACATTTCATATAAATGGTATTTATACTATTTGATCTTTTGTGACTGACTTCTTTCATTCAGAATAATGTTTTTTTTTTTGTTTTTTTTTTTTTGAGACAGAGCCTCAAGCTGTCCCCCTGGCTAGAGTTCCATGGCATCACAGCTCACAGCAACCTCCAACTCCTGGGCTCAAGCGAGTCTCCTGCCTCCGCCTCCCAAGTAGCTGGGGACACAGGCGCCTGCCACAATGCCCAGCTATTTTTTGGTTGCAGCTGTCATTGTTGTTTGGC
>CAUYTI010023969.1:0-11758 GCA_963575145.1 Galago senegalensis | reverse complement strand
CTCCTGCCTCCGCCTCCCAAGTAGCTGGGACTACAGGTGCCCGCCACAACACCTGGCCATTTTTTGGTTGCAGCCATCATTGTTGTTTGGCGGGCCCGGGCTGGGGATTCGAACCTGCCACCTTAGGTGTATGTGGCTGGCACCTTAGCCACTTGAGCCACAGGCGCTGAGCCGAAAAATTGTTTCTTTATAGGATTCTAGAACAATGAGGGAGACTCCATGGCCGCGACAAATGGTAGCTGGCCACCTCTTCTGGTGCAGCACTGAGATGTCCAGCGCCTCCCCACCCCCACCAAACTGCTCACATCCCAGCCCTGTTCCAATTTAAGTTATTCTCCTGATTCAGACATTTTTGTGGTGTGAAATCATCTCCGCCCAGCCAGCTGAAGCCGAGCCCTCTCTCCAACCCAGTGCAGCTTGATGGCCCTCCCTTCCCCTGCCACGTCCCAATACCTCCCCACAGCTCAGCTCCTCTCCTCCAAGCGTTCAGAATTTCCATTTGATTTCCTTCCAGTTCGGCAAAGAACACAGACAGAGTGGCAAGGACATGTCAGATTCAACTGTCAGCTCTGTCCTCTGCCCACAACTCCCGGTGCAGGTCCTGGCACACGGTTAACTCTCAAGGAAAGGTGATTAAATTAAGTTTGTTAAAGCAAGACAGAGAAAGGGACAGAAGCAGGGAGGAAAAAGAAACAGAATAAGAGAGTGGAAGGGAGAGACAGACTGTAAGAGTCTGTCAGGATTAAGAGAGAGACAGAAAGAGGGGTGAGAAGGCAAAGAGAGGAAGAGGCAGACACGGAGAAACTAAGGTGAAGAAAACTGACCTGAAACTCATCAATCAAAGGGCTAACTGCATGTCGTCTTCATGTTAGAATGGAACATGGTCTGACCAGCCCATCAGAGAGGGTCACCTGCTCTAGGATATATCCCTGTTTGGCTTGCTATTTACTATTGAGTAGAAAGTAGGGCTCTAACTTTGAAGTTACGTGATAAGTAGCAGATGTCTGTCTAGTCAAAAATAAAAACCGAGAGGTTACAGTGTTATCACCCTGTAGAATACTAACCAGTTTTGTATAGGACCTAGCAGTCTTTTCCCATCATTCTTTCAGGGCCTGCAGCTACACAATCTCTCTTTAAATTCTCTTTTGGACCAGCTTTACCTGCTTAGTCCTTCCTTAATAGATTAATTAAATCATCATCATGCGCTTATTTTTTATTTGAACGAGAACTATGTTTTGAACTATCAAAAACTGTATTCTGGTTCTAGTTAGTGTTTTTTTTAAAAAAAAAAAAAACAACTGTATTCTGGTAAGGAAGGCAGAAATAGAGTGAGGCAGAGAAGAAGAGAGAGAATGAGTGAGAGGCAGAGGCAGATAGAGAAAGAGACGTAGAGATATTGAGGGAGGCCAAAGAAAGATAGAGCTGAGGGCCTGAGACCCAGTCAAACCCATGCACAGAGCCGGGGGCCACTAGTGGTGGAAAGCAGGGTAGTTGTGCATACATGAAAAGCAATAAATACTAGTAGCTTCTGGGTGAAGGATAGATTGGAGTGGGAGACAAAGGTAAGGGGGACTTTCATATTTCCTTCTTTATACTTCTATACTGAATTTCTTATTGCATATAGTCACATGTTATTTTGTACTTTTAAAACACAGAGGGAAAGGTAAAGAAAGGCTGTGAGGGAAGCCAAAACCACTAGGGAGATGACATCAAGGACAGCAAAAGCAGAGAAAGCAAGGTGGCAATGGAAGGAACTCAGCTGTAGCTCCATTGCATTTGGTTGTTCCAATTGTTAGTCTCTCTGCAATACTGGAAGGCCCCTGGGGTCAGAGACCAAGAATGCTTCTATTTGCACTCATTGTGCTCTCTAAGCCTGGACTCCGGCGCTGTGTGGTGCTATCAGATGTGAGCATGGGGGAGTCAGAAAAGAGACAACACGGAGACACCCAGAAGCATACCTGGGGCCGGAACAAGGAGCGGCAGGGCAGGCAGAGGCATACTGGAACCAGCGCTAGGCCCTCTGCCCCCTTCTGGAACCGCCAGGCCTGAAGGCCAGTGCCTTTTAGAAATGTCAAGGAGACAGAGGACAGAAGAGCCATCCAGAAGAAACTTGAGAATTGGAGATGCCAGGTTCAACCAGAGGCAGGTTGATGTTTGACATCTTCCCTCCACATTCTGGCACCAAAGGATGCATTGGAAGGGCCTCTCCAGAGCCCGGAACCATCTCTGTCTGCTAAATCCTCCTGACAACTGCCAAGCCATTAGGCAACAATCCCTGGTATGTTAACCTCATACCAGGGACTGGGTGCTTATCAAATCCAGCCCTCTTTAAGAAATGGGGTAACTCAGGCCCATGGACAGAGAAAGACTTGTTCAAGGTGGTTGTACATTTGTTTAGCATCATGACTAGAAGCCAAGTGTCTGACTCCCACTTTGCTATTTTTCCTACTCCTGTCTTACTACAGTTTATTTTCAACAGAGCAACTACAATGATTCTATCAAAATGCAAATCATATCATCTCCTTGCCCTGCTTAAAACCCACTGGCAGAATTTTATCCCACACTACTCACTTTCTAGCTCAATGAGATGTGCAGAGCTTCTGAGAAGTCTCCTTTTGAGAATTCAACCCAGATAGAAAGTCCATGTCCTTTGTCCTTCCTCCCTTCCTCCCTTCCTTCTTCCTGCTGCTGGAATTCAGACATAATGGCTGGAGCTGCAGCAGCCATGCTGGACCACAAAGTGACCTCAGGGATGGAAGCCATCAAGAAAAATAGATCCTGGTGCCTGATGACCAAGAAGCTGCCACACCAAGCCTGGACTTCCTCTTGAGGGAGAAATAACTTCCGTCTTGCTTAAGACATTATTATTTTTAGGTTTTCTGTTATATGTACCAAATTAGTTCTAATTGATTCACATTAACATTTTCTGTTTTATTAGAATAAAATCCAAATTCTTGCACTTGGTTCTCAAAGCCCTGTGTGATTGGGCCCCAGGCTATTAAGCTTCCACTCAAATTACTCTCTCCTTCCCTTAATACTCCTTACTGACCTGGCCTTCTCTCTGTCCAGGGTGGTCATTGTTCTCCTACCTTAGGGATCTGGCACTTGCTATTTCTCTGCCTGGAAAGCTCCAGCCAGATCCCCTCAGTCAAGTTACTCCCCATTTATCTGATCTCAGCCCAGGTAACTCCTTGCAAGAGGATTTCACTAGCCACCTAATCTCAAAAAGATTCATTACTACTCCCTAACCCCCAGTCATCTATTATTCCACCCTGGGCTATTATCTTTATAGCATTTATCATGAGATTACATTATCTTGTGTGTTTATGGTTTGTGCTTTATCATCCTGTCCCCAGAATAGAAGTGCCATGAGAGCAGGTACCTAGCCTGTCCTGGTCACCAATGCTGTAGCCCTTTGCTTCACATGATGCCAACATTTACTTGACACTAATGATTCGTTTACATTATCAAGAACTCACCATATGAATTTTATCTTATATTTGTTTTGCCACAATAAAAAATGTCAGCGTTGGGTGGCAGCTATGGCTCAAGGGGTAGGGCACTGGCCCCATATACCAGAGGTACCAGGTTCAAGCCCGGCCCCGGCAAAAAAACTGCAAAAAAAAAAAAAAAATGTCAGCTTTAGTAGATTAGAAGGTTTAAGAAATAACGTTACCATTACTTTCAAGAAACATAACCTAACATGTGTTAGAAATTTGTCTTGGGGCTCAGCACCTGTAGCTTAAGCAGCTAAGGTGCCAGCCACATACACCAGAGTTGGCGGGTTCAAATCCAGCCCAGGCCTACCAAACAACAATGACAAATACAACCAAAAAAAAAAAAAATAGCTGGGCATTGTGGCAGGCACCTGTGGTCCCAGCTACTTGGGAGGCTGAGGCAAGAGAATCACTTAAGCCCAGGAGTTGGAGGTTGCTATGAGCTCTGACACCACAGCACTCTACCCAGGGTGGCAGCTTGAGGCTCTGTCTCAAAAGAAAGAAAGAAAGAAAGAAATTTGTCTTGGTTTCTAACTACTGGCAAGGTCATGCAGGACAATCTTTTTTAAGCCCAAGATACATTAATTTTTTGAATATGCTTTTTTTCCTTAGTCACATTAAAAGATGTTTTATATAAAAAAGAGTTCACCATATGCTAGGGATGTGCTATAGCAATAAAGGGATGAATCAGACATGAGTTTTGCCCATGGGTGATTTGTGGCTTTGTTAGTGAAAACAAGCACACTGCTTGGTACAGTGGCACATGCCTATTGTCCTAGCTATTTGGGAGTCTGTGGAAGTAGGATCACTTGAGACCAAGAGTTAGAGATCAGCCTGGGTGATATAGACAGATCCTGTCTAAAAAAAAGAAAAAACAAGCAAACAAAAAAACAACAACAACAAAGAAAGCAGCCACCTCAATCTTGAAAACATCAAGCTAAATGGGGAGGTGATGGAGACACTTACAAAAGACCATATAGTGCATGATACCATTGATGCAAAGTGTCCAGAATAGCCAAACTTACAATAGAGGAAGTCAATGGCTGCCTAGAGCTGGGCCCCTGGGTGGGAGGAGTGGGCCAGGGAGAAATGGGGGATGGCTAATGGGTATGGAGTTTATTTTTAGTGGGAAGAAAATATTCTAAAATAGAGGCATGGTGGCTCATGCCTATAATCCTGGCACTCTGAGAGGCTGAGGTGGGACACCCAGGAGTATAACTTGAGGTCAAGATTTTAAGACCCGGTCAAGAGACTCAGCAAGACCCGGTCTCTACTAAAAATAGAAAACTTAGCTGGGTATGGTGGCACACACCTGTAATCACAGCTACTTGAGAGGCTGAGTCAGAAAGATTGCTTGAGCCCAAGAATTTGGGATTGTAGGGAGCTATGAAGACATCACTGCACTCTTGCAGAGGAGACACATCAAGAATCGTAAAAGAAAAGAAAATCTAAAATTGATCATGGTGATGGTTGCACAACTCTATGAATATACTAAAACCACTGAATCATGTACTTTCAGCAGGGGAGTTGTATGTGTATTGGTTTGCTAGGGCTGCCATTACAAAGTACCATAAACTGAGCAGTTTAAATAGTAAAAATTTATTCTGTCACAATTCCAGAGACGGGAAGTTTGAGGGCAGGTTGTCATCAGGGTTGGTTTCTTCTGAGGCCTCTTTCCATGGCTTGTAGATAGCAGTCTTCTCCCAGAGTCTTCCCGTGTTTCTTTGGGGCCTGTCTGTGTCCAAGTTTTCTTTTCTTTTAAAGACACCAGTCACGCTGGATTAAGGCCCTCCCTACTGAGCTTATAGATCACATTCTGAAGTAGTGAGAGTTAGGACCACAACATGAATTTGGGAAGGGAGACACAATTCAGCCCATAATATATGATAGGTAGATTATATCTCAATAAAGCTGTTACAAATATGTTAAAAGGGGGGGCACCATGCTCAGTGGTTAGGGCACTGGCCGCATGTTCTGCAACTGATAGGTTCGAACCTGGCCTGGGCCTGCTAAACAACAACAACAAACAAAAAAAAGCTGGATTGTGGCAGGTGCCTGTAGTCCCAGCTACTAGGGAGGCTGAGGCAAAAAAATCACTTTAGCCCAAGAGTTTGAGGTTGCTGTGAGCTGTGATGCCATAGCACTCTATCAAGGGTGACAAAGTAAGAGTCTATCTTAATGAATATATATATATATATATATATATATATATATATTTTTTTTTTTTTTTTTGAAAAGGTAGGAGGAAAGTGGTTCACCCAGAGCCACAACATGCTGAATGTTTCAGGGAGAACTTGCTTTACAAGAGACCTGGGAATCACAGTGAGAACAGAAATGTGAGATAAGTTGGAGAGCTTCCCTAGAGTAGTTTCAACAGTCTCTTAAATGCAAATCTGATGAGGTCACTGCCCTGCCTGAACACTTCATTCCCTCCAGGATACCATTTATGCGCAGTTTACAAGTCCCTGCATATCCTGGCCCCTGCCTGTCCCTCCAGCTTAGTCTGTCAACAAACCTCACCTCTCTCCCTCTCTCTCTCTCTCTCTCTCTTTTTTTTTTTTTTTTTTTTATAGATAGAGTCTCACTTTATAAACCTCGGTAGAGTGCCCTGAAGTCACACAGCTCACAGCAACCTCCAACTCCTGGGCTTAGGCGATTCTCTTGCCTCAGCCTCCCGAGTAGCTGCGACTACAGGCACCCACCACAATGCCCAGGTATTTTTTTTGTTGCAGTTTGGCTGAAGCCGGGTCTGAACCAGCCACCCTCAGTATATGGGGCCAGCACCCTGCCCACTGAGCCACAGGTGCCGCCCAACAAACCTCACCTCTCATCCCTCCCCAACCTCAACACGTTTAATAAATAGGCCTGCCTTTGTTTTCTCTACTTGGGAAAAGTCTCCTGCGGACTGACGGAGGTAAACCGCGGGTCCCTACCATCCTTCAGTTCTCATAAAGCCCCACTGACTCTCCAAGTCTGGGTTAGGTACCTCCCCACCTCTGCAGGCTCTGTCATAGCTGTTTACTCACTATCCTCTGAGTTTCATGAGGACAGAAACCATAGTTTGCTCCCCATGTGTCCCTACCACTGGCATGGTGCCCAGCCCAGAAAAGAGGCTTAAGCACTCAAGCGAAAGCGAAGGGATGCCTTCTTTTAGCATGGTCTCTGATCTCTCCCATCTCCTAAGCATGTAGCTTTCTGTCACGCAGTTCCTTGGAGAGAAGTCTAAGCTGCTCTGAGGTCGTTATTAGCCCCTTGGGGCATGGCTGGCTGTAAGAGCCATGGAAATATTATTTCCCTAATGTTTCTCAGAGGTTCTCAAAGATCTAAGGAAAAGGCAGACAGAGAGGGGCCAGGAGGGAGGGGCAGCTAGTACCTGAAATACATCAGGCAGTGGTGCTGAGCACAACTTCCCAGACTCCAGGCATCCTGTAGTGCCTTGGCTTTTTCTGCTATATCCTATAATACTTATAGAATTATTTGCTTTATTCAACTTATTTTTAAAAATCTAAATATATGGCCGGGGGCAGTGGCTCACACCTGTAATCCTAGCACTCCGGGAGGCTGAGGCAAGTAGATCCCCTGAGCTCAGGGGTTTGAGATCAGCCCAAGCAAGAGTGAGACTCCATCTCTTTTCTACTGAAAGTAGAAAAACTAGCCAGGTGATGTGGTGGGTGCTTGCAGCCCCAGCTACTTGGGAGGCTGAGACAAGAGGATCACATAAGCCCAAGAGTTCGAGGTTGCCGTGAGCTATGATGCTACAGCATTCTACCCAGGATGACAAGCTAAGACTCTGTCTCAAAAAAAAAAAAAAAAAAAAAAAAAAAACAACTAAACTAAATATATGTAACTTAAAGAAAAATGTATCACTATATTAGTGAAAACAGAGGAACACATGCCAGATATGTCTAACTGGCCCCTCAGATCCACCCCAGAGCAGAGGGGCTGACCCCATGACCTCTGTTTCCATGTGGGACTGGCTCAGTAGTACATTGGGATGAGGGAGAAAAGGAGTGAAGTTAGAATATTTATCCCCCACCCCCACCGTTGCCCTGCACTCCTTTCCTAGGTGATCATGAAGGCTGGGGTGTTCTTCAACCCAACGTCCCAGTTCCTATAGGACAGGGGTGGCAGACGCCCTCTGTCTGTCTCTAGTAAACTCCCCCTTTCCCTCAGGCACCTTGTCACAGCTAGCCCTGGGAGACCACGCTACTCCTGTGGTTTACTACACAGGGTCCACAGCTTTGTAAATAGGCCCATGATAAAATTCTCAGATTATCCATTTTGAAAGTGCCATCTGTTTCCTGCCAGGAACCAGCTCACATACTTATCATAAATAGAAAGTAATTGACAGTGATGATAAAATTAAGCTATTAAATTCTGACTAAATGTAATAAAGAATGAAGAATTTCTGTATAATGCACGGCATATCAGTGAAAAGAGAACAATCAGATACAAGATGCAGAGCAATGTTTCGAGTGCACTGGAGAGAAAAATAAAAATATGTACACGGTGTATATATCTGCAACAGTTGAAGGGTAAAACTAAAAACTAGTAGAAATGTTTACCTTAGGGAAAGAGGGGAAAGTTTATTGAGAGATACTAGAGTTCTCCAAATATGCCACCTCGTTTAGAGTTTTAACTTTGAAACCACTAAGTGTTTTCCATAATTAGAATTTACATCGAAATAACATAAGCTATTGATTAGTGATACATTGTTCTTCCTATCACAGATTCCAGGAACATGAAGACAATGAGGAAGGGTCACATGGTGCAACTTCCGGTAACATTTTAGGTAATTTATCAGCTATTCTGGAAACTAAGGGGAAAGAAAGAAAGAACAAAATACCTTTAAACAATTGTCCCCAGAGGGATGGGTGTGTGTTGGGGGTATGTAATTGAAGTCACATACTAATGTCTCCCTGGGACTGAGCAATTTTACACACTCTTATTCCTCTGAACTACTTTTTTTGCTCAAGAGAATGTTCTTTAAAAAATTGAAGAAGGATGGGCACGGTGGCTCACACTTGTAATCCTAGTATACTGGGAGTCCAAGGCAGGTGGATCCCCTGAGTTCAGAAGTTTGAGCCCAGCCTGAACAAGATTAAAACCCCATCTCTATTAAAAATAGGAAAACTAGCTGGATGTTGTGGTGGGCGCCTGGAGTCCCAGCTACTCAAGAGGATCACTAGAACCTAGGAGTCTGAGGTTGCTGTGAGCTACAACGCCACAGCACTTTACCTAGCATGACAGAGTGAGAGTCTATCTCATAAAAATAATTAAAAATTGAAGAAGCATTGTTAAAAGTGTAAGATCGTCATTTTGCAGCCCCTATAGTAACAAATCACAGCAATGATGAAGGAATAAACGGCTGGTGAGGAACCTTACAATGGATGGGCCACACCCACAATACTTGAACCAACTCAAAATCCTAACCTCGCTAAGCATGGGATGACTAGGCACGTGCTGCATAGTGTGATGTAATAGAAAGTGTGCACCTCGACCTAAGAGGCACTTACGACAAAAGAAATTTACCTGAGTCTGAATTTAACCACCAGTTCATAAGAAATAGACAAACATGTCTACAAACATCACAAGAATTAAATCAGCTGAGTCAGAATATGGGAAATTCTGTAAGACGAATAACATGATTACTTTCATAAATAAATGGCATGAAAAATAGGTGAGGAGTGGAGGGAGAAACTCTAGGAAATGAGACATAAGAACAAAGTGTAGGGTGTGACTTTCTTTGCATCCTGATTCAAATGAACCAAATATAAATAGGCATTTTTGAGAGAATCTAGAAAAATTAAACTCAGATTGGGAATTGAGTAATATTAAGAAATTATTTTTGGTTTTGTTAGATGAAATGAGAGGACTGGGACCAGGTTAAAACCAAAGTTTTTATTCCTTAGCTATACATGCTGAAATATTCATGGGTATTATGATATATATGAATTGTTTTTAATTACTCCAATAAATAAATAAATGTGTGTCAGGGGTGGGTATATAAAATGCGCTTGATAAAACGTTGATTAGTAATTGAAGCTAGGCAATGGTACACAGAGGGTTAAGTATATTATTCTGTTTGCTTTGGGCTATACTTGAAAATGTCCATAAAACATTTGGCCATGGTGGTGTGTGCCTATGGTGCCAGGTATGTGGGAAGCTTAGGTGGGAAGATCACTTCAGCCCAGTAGTTTGAGACTGGCCTGGGCAATATAGTGAGATCTCATCTTAAAATAAACAATATAGCCGAAAACGTCCATAAAACATTAACAACATCAAATTCAATTAAAGCTGTTGTTTGTGCAGGCTCTGAGAAATTTCACAAATGTGAAATCTGCTTCCTCATTGTTAAAAAAGCAAAGATTAGCCATTGCTAGAAAGGTGGTAGCAATTTATTAGCTCCAAATTCATACTTTCTTCTTGATATGACCAGAAGGCTTGGAAAAGACTTAACATGAAATGATAATTTACTTACTACGTGAATTCTGTGTTATTTCATGATAAACAACAAAAGATGATAAGCATTCTACCTTGGGAAACTCCGGTATTGTAAAGCAAACCCAGGACTGAGGGACAGGAGACTTGGAATTTAATTCTTACTCAGTTACGTTCTCACTAAAACTCTTCTTCCCTTGGTTCCTTCTTCCGTAAAATGGGAGAAATCAGACTAAAAGATTTCTAGGATCCCTCCAATTATCTCAGGCTGTGATTCAGGAAATGATCACTAAGTGTTTAACTCATTCACTTACTCAACAATCATTTATGAAACACCTGCTGTTTACTATGCTTGGCCCTGGGATGCAGCTGGACTTAGCCTCTGCCTTCCCAGAGCTTATGGTAGAGCTGTAATGTACATTTCCAAGAGAATGTTTGTTACCATGCTGAAAAATAGACATTGGCATAGCGGTTCATTTGGGAAGAAATATGGAGCTGTTTTCTTCCAGGCCTTCTGCCCACTCAAATGTCCTGACCCTCCTTTCCCAGACCACCTGCATAATAGAGCAGCTGTGAGAACAGCTGTTGCCTTATGTGAGCAGAGAATGCGATGTTCTGATTGACAGGGCTGCAGGACATTCTTACCCCTGCCGGAGTGAGTGAGATTAGAGCCGTTTCATCCACACCCGCCACTGAGCATAGGAAGGGTGGTCTTTCGGAAGGAAACCCAGTGCTGTTACTAGGGAAGTGCCAACAGCTTCTGAGGGACAAAAGGCCCACCACCTTTCTTATCTTACTGCAAATACCCCCTAGAATAAACATACCAAACTTCCTCCTTTCCTCTGAGGAGAGGTAACATTAAACAAATCCCGTTATATTCGGGGGCTCTTATAATTTCAAAATATTAAGGGGTGCAAATGTTTTTGTTACATGGATGCACTGTGTAATACTGAAGTCAAGGTTTGTGGAGTGCCTGCCACCAGGACGGTGTTCATTACACCTGATAGGTAAGTTTTTTTCCCTCACACACCTCCCACTTTCCCCCCTCCCCTGCTTAGTTTTCAATGTCCAAAGTGCCACTTTAGGACGGTATATGTTCTTCATTTAGCTCCCACTTGTAAGTGAGAACTTGCACACCTGATGTTCATTTTTCCATTCGAAATACGTCACTTGTAACAATGGTTTCCTGTTCCACCCAAGTTGTTACAAAAGACATTATTTCGTTCTTTTTTATGGCTGAGTAGCACTCCATGGTGTGTGTGTGTATGTAAGCAGGTATTATGTATGTACACACACATTTTCTCTATCAACTCATGAATGAATGGACATTAGGTTGATTCCATATTTATCTATTAATAGGAATCAATCCAGAAAGATAAGTTGTTTTAACCTCTGTATCTCAGTTTTCTCATCAGTAAAATGGGAATAAGGGTTCCTATACCTATATAGCAGTGAAAAAGATTCAGGAAGAATGTGCTGAATGTTTAGCATAATGCCTGGCACATTAAAAAAAAAAAAACTCAATAAACAGCAGTAAGGCTCTGCACCTGTGGCTCAAGCGGCTAAGGCGCCAGCCACATACACCTAAGGTGGTGGGTTCGTATCCCCAGCCCGGGCCCACCAAACAACAATGATGGCTGCAACCAAAAAAAAAAAAAAAATGGCCGGGCATTGTGATGGGCGCCTGTAGTCCCAGCTACTTGGGAGTCTGAGGCAGGAGACTCGCTTGAGCCCAGGAGTTGGAGGTTGCTGTGAGCTGTGATGCCATGGCACTCTACCCAGGGGGATAGCTTGAGGCTCTGTCTCAAAAAAAATAATAA
>CAUYTI010023968.1:0-42536 GCA_963575145.1 Galago senegalensis | reverse complement strand
CACACACACACACACACACACACACACACACACACAAAAGAATGTGACTATTGCCCCACCTGCAGGTTTGAGTATAGGCTGCAGGTGTTTGACGAGATCTGTGCTTTTGCTGTACAGAGGTATAATGATGAGTCTGCTGGTTGGGTGGCTGCAATATGCAGGGACACATGGTTAGCATTTTTATTCAACAGTATTGTGAAGCTTCTGTCCTGTTTTCTGTCCTTGTTTGAACAAATTTCCTTTAGGCAATTAGTGCCTTTGCCTGTTTTCTTCTAGTACCAAGAGGAATAATTCCAAGATCTATCTGTGTACGTGTAGTTGATAAGGGTTGTCTCCTCTCCCGGACATTAGGATTGAAGGACTCTGTACCACATCCTTTCACCACTGTTGAGGCAAAGAAGATGAATTACTAGGTCATTTTCTAAATTTACATTTTATTCTTGGAGAATTTATAGGAAACCTAGGGAGAACCAGAATGACCTTCATATCTTTCCCTAGAATTGTGATGGATCCTTCAGAAGTCCTGAAATTATACTTCAGCTGGAGGCATAGGAGCATGCATAAACCTTCCAGGGGCTTCTCCATTCTTGCCTTTAGGATCACCAATGAGCTATACATTCAGGAGAGCATAGTCTTTTCTCAGTGTTCCCACTATTTTTTTACCTGGCTAAGGGCCAATAGGAGGCAAGCTCTGCTCTGTCCAAACCACAGTTAAACAGAGTGAACATGCATTTCCCTGCATGTGAGAATGATGTGCTGCCATCTTGTGTGCAGATCTTTCATTGGCAAGGCAACTTGTACAGCGCTTACTCAGTCTTTAGAAGAGCTGGCATGTCTGTCTGTCTCTTAGGAACTCCTCTTATTTCTCAAGTAGGAAATTAGAAGTAAGTCATGAAGTTTGTTTTTCTGGCAATTAAAATACAGACCTTGCATTTAAAATTCCTGTTCTATGATAATTCTCTATAGGGCTGAAGGTAGATATAAAGGGAAAAGTGTCTGACAGTACCAAGTAAGAATATGTAAAATTTTCCAAGTATACTTAAATGAAAGCATAGAGGATGTTACCCATTGGTGCCTTTTGCATTCTGTTTATACTGAAGCAAGTAGATATTTATCCCATACAGAAGAAATCTTCTTCGATAGGGTAAAGTCTTGATAAAATAAAGTTCCTATTTTAAGACAAGCTGTGTTGGAGCTAAACTTCAGAACTACTGGGGAAGTTTTTCCTGTCAATGCAGACTTCTAAGTCTTATTGAATGGGAAATTTTGAGGAACAACTGATAGGTAGAACAAATATGAGAGAACTGGTGCTTAAATAATTGCTCTAATTATGGTCTATTGTCCTGAAATGGTCACTCCAGGCTCATTTCATGAGAGTCTGGGAAAGAGAAATATTTTATTAGAAATTCAGATTTCTTATTTTAATGTTTTTGTTTAAAGAAGGGACACCTCAGAGTCTTCAGAGAGACCACGGGGGTTATTCATTTGGATTTCTGAGACCATTTCTGCTCCTAGAATCTATACTGATTATACTTCTAGTTTTATTAGCCATTTTGGATCCAGCAGGAAAAAATAAACTCCTACTCAAAGAAATGATGTGCAGCCTTTAATATTATTTTTTTTCACTGAAATCTAGCAACTAGAAACCAATCAACCAGACATAAGTATAGATTGTGGTTTTGAGAGTTTGGGTATGTTGGCCAAACTTGAGCTATTCTCCTTTTGATCAATTCTATCTTATAGGTGGTGTTTCCAACCAAAAATTAAAAACATTGTTGCTCCCATGTTCTACCACTAGTTGGAAATTTTTTGGACTTTTGGAAACTTAGGGATAACTATGCTGAATTTTCTACTCTTTGCTCTCAAGAAGTTTAATTGGAAGAAAAGGAAATGAGAATAGAAGGTCTCACAGCCTAAAAATGCTTAAATAAAAGAAGTTCAAAAGCAGGGGCACAATGGTGGGAAGGCTTCCCTCTATTGAGTAAGTGTATGAGTTGGCATGCAAACTTAGTACATGTATTAGAGTTTCACATCTTTAATGTTATTAATATGGCTGTTGGAAAGAAAAAGTAGAGCATCTTAGGATGTAAACTTGGTGAATTTGTGCAGAATTTACCAAGTATCTAGTAACATCAGAAGGAAATAGTTGGAAAGGAATTTGAGAATGTATTATTTCATGAAGCCTTTGGTACAGTGTGCCTATTTTTCCCCCCAAAGAGATGCTTAGTAGCTACTTTCTGAAGGAGAAACACTCCTTAAAACATTGGATGATCATGTGCTGAATTGAATTTCTTCCTGCCTAGTGATGCTCAAGAAGATAGACTACAGCTGGGCACGGTGGCCACACCTGTGATCCTATCATTCTGGGAGGCCAAGGTGGGTTGCATTGCTTGAACGCAGGAATTTGAGGCCAGCTTGAGCAAGAGCATGACTCCATGTCTACTAAAAATAGAAAAACTATCTGGGTGGTGAGGCAGATGCTACTCAGCTACTCAGGAGGCTGAGGCAAGAGGATTGCTTGATCCAAGGAGTTTGAGGTCGCTGTGAGCTATGATGCAAAAGAACTCTAGCCTGGGGAAATAGAGGGAGACTTAGTATTCCCACCCACAAAACCCTCCCCCCAAAAGGATGAGATACAGCCTTGTGTGTTTTCCTTGTACCAAATACACTGTGAATTCTGTTAGAAGAGTAAACATCTTTTTTACTGATAGATTAACTGTGTTTTCTGAATAGTGTAAATTTAAAGGATATTTTGACCCAGCAAGGCTTCAGTGGATGGACCTGTAGAAGCTGTCATCCATTTCATTTTTGTGCACAGCAAAAATTGTCCCCTCATCTCCCAATTTTCCACCCTCTATTATCTTAAGTCCATGATATTTGGAATAACAGCTCCATGATATTTCAGGACACATCACTTTTTTTCCACAAGATGATAAAGATTTAGTTCAAGTCCCTTTTAATATTTTGCAAAATATTAAAGACTAAAAGATATCAATGGGTCTTTGTCTTCTTGAATTATCACCAACTTTGTAAGATGGGGTCAGGAGCTCTGACACCACTAAAAAGATGTAGGGTAGGAAAAAAATGTCAGTATTTCAATTCTAGTTTGCTTTCTCTGTATCAGCAGAGCTAAAGCTATTAATTCTGTATGTGTGAACATAAAGGCATACAACTTAGCACTTAAGCTAATTGTCCTTTGATAGTCCAGTCACTGTAGTCTACCTGAAAAATGAATGCGTATGCCCCTTAGTAAAACATATTTACCCCGTCTCCTTGTGAAATTATGATGCCAGTATAATTATAGTAAAAACGATTGGATTTTCTCTCCTGGATTTTGTTTTCCAGTATAAATGATTCCAGATGAATGTCAGTGCTTCTGCCTGAACCATCTACTGACTAGAATGAAGCTCATATATATATACCCCTAATCTCCAAGTCTCTCCTTTAAGGTCAACAAGTGAAGATGTTCTTGCCTCCACATTCAGATGGCTATAAACCACATTTCTGGGGAAGCCAACTTCTGAAATTCCTGAAATGTAGTATTGAACTCATCTACTTTGAAGTGTTAATGAGTTTCAAGTATTTCAGAAGCATATTTGTAACATTCTTTCTAAGAAACTTCTCTAGTATGAGACTTCACTTATTTCAATATACCAAATACTAAAGCAAATGTCTCAATTAGACGATCTTTATTCAACATATCAGAAGACAGGGTATATGTAAACTTGCCCCCAAAGACCTATAAGCCATTTCCCCAAATGGCCTTACTTAGTTTATTTCCCAACGTAGGCATCTGGACAATTTCCCATCAGTCATTCCTGAGTGTTCTATCAAGATTGGAAACCCTAAGCAGATGCAGGAGGATTCACCAGATTTGAGCAATGTACATTGTAAAGTAAAAATGTAAAGACTCTGATGCTCCAGAGTCTTAGTCTAGAGTCTCCTGAATATGTATGCAGTAATACCTACATTATTTCCCTGCTAGAAACTCAACATTGTAGATGCAGCAATGAAAGGATATGATATGTTCCAGTCTTTGGTGGCTTGTTAGTGCCTACCACATGCCAACCTCTGTACTTTGAATTTTATTTAGTTCTCAAAATAAATTTAGAGTGAAAGGAAAAAACTCAAAGAAGTTAGTTAATGCAAAGAGGCAGCATATGAACCTGGGTATATCTGATAAACCGATCAGGTTTTTTTTTTTTTATTCCATCATTCTGCTACCATATCAGCACCTACAACAAATCTTGGACAGACAAAGAAGTTAATAAGACACATTCCTTTTATCCACTTCCTCAGAATATACCTAGTGAATAAAAACATGAATGAACATCTTTTAAGGTCAAACTCCATGGAGATAAAGGAACAAGGGAGATAATGTAATACAAATAAGAATTGTGGTTCACCCAGCCTAATACGGCCCTGATGGTGATGTCCAACTATGTTGCCTCTAGAAAGCAGAAGATGCAGAGACCTGAAAATAGAGGGTTTTAGAATAAGGTTACCCTTACATTTCAATGTTTTCCTAAAATTATCTTATTGCTTCATGAACCACTTAAAATCTGCCTTCTTGAAATACTGTCAATTTCTATAAATTTAATAATTATATTGTGGTTATCTTAAAAAGGAATTTCTGTCTTTTAGAGTATTCCACCTCAACTTTTAGTTGTCACTGGATTCCTGCAGCATGGACTCTCTCCCCCCACCAACCCTCTCTCCTTCTCTCTTTTCTCACCCTCCCCCCATAGGTTTCTGCTGCTAGTTACATAGAGCTTACTAGGCTCATTGTGTGGTACACAGACTTCTCTGTTGTCTTGGCCCAGTTTCAATCTTAGACTGACTCCATGTGCCTGGATCTTGGACTTAAGGTTTTTCTCAGCTTTCCTGACTTTCCTCCTCACAGCAGCCAAACCCTGCCATATTTCTCTGTGTGTCTTGTGCAAGAGAGTTTTCTGCCTCTCTCTTATAGCTAACGGAATTAGGACAGTATTGTTATAGGATCTTTAGCTTAGAATTGTTTCCTGCCCCTTACTCAAAGGTAGTAGGATTTTTTCTTTGACTCTTCTCTCTGCTGCAATAGATCTTAACCTATGCCTTGGGGGGTGAAGGAGAGAATTTGCTGTCAGCTCTTCATCCCAATCCCTAAACGTTTCTTTTACTTCATGTAAGAGGCTGGTCTAGGCAGAGGTGCTAGGATTTGGGCTTTCCTGCAGGGGCAGCTGATATTACAGGCTTACACTTTGGGTGGGGTTCCCTCTGGGTCTCCCACCACCCCATCACTTTCATGAACATCCATGAAAATGTGTCTACTAGTAGTTGCAAACTCCTCCTGTGTCTGTGATTCCCAGCAGTTTTATATTCTGGTGAGAGCCCTCTCTCAGACTTTTATCTGATTTCCTTTTTCTTGCTTGTATGGTGGTATGGTAGGCAGCGTTTCCTTTTCCTATACTCCGCTAGTCCACATGTCCATCTCTCCTTAGAGAAGCCTGTTCCTCATTGAGATTCTATTTACTTGTTTATCTAGTCTGTAATCTCCGCTATCTGATGGGTTGAACAAAGTTATGATTATGATTCTGCTGCTTATGTAGCTTTACTTGTTAAGGTAGAAGCAACACTCTTTTATGCTCTATATATTTAAGGGGGAGATTGGAACTCTATCCATCATCTATTATATCTAAAATTGAAATACTGACATAAGAGTATTGAGATCTTTGTCAGCATTCTCTCTGAACCATAAGCATAAGAAGCATTGCAAACCATAATTACCATTGTAAAGATCAGATCATAATTGAAATACCTCCTTCCTATTCAGTCTGCAAAGGAGGGCACTCTCTTGCCTTCTGCTGGCTGTACCTCTACTTTGACTTTTATTACCACTAAGCTCCTTTTGTACAGAAAAGTTTGAGTCAATTTTATAGCACATTGTTAAAGGCCTCATAGAGACTAGAGTCCTTACTGGGTCTTTGTTGATAGAGGAATGGGCAAGTGTCTCAAGGACATCTTTACTGATTCTGTGGCTCCAGCTTGGTTGTGAGTCAATAGTCAATTTGGACTTAAGAAATCCCAAGGAACATTGCAAGGCTGAGGAATTAGATAATTGCAGTTTATTCTCATCCAGATGGGCTATCTCTGGGGCCTTTAAAAATGGATTCTGAAGAGGGATTGTAAGTATTATAGGGATCCAGGAAACATTCTCTACATTATCATTCATCTTGGGCTTAATCCAAAAATTGTGGGGAGAAACATTTTTTAATCCATACAAGGGAACTTATAAATTTATCTTGAAGTAATTGAAAATCACTGGAGAGGTTTACACACAAGGCATAACTTTTTTCCCTCAATGAACAAGTGATTCTTTAAACTAATGAGAGTAAGCATCTAACAAGTATGGTGGTCTTAGAATGAATCCCCAAATTGGTCAGAAATAGGTAACAAACAGAAACAAGCTTGCAGTTCATGTATTCCATTTTTAGTTCTAGAACAAGGTCAAAACTTTAGTTGAGAGCACACAGGATTAAAAGGAGGAACAGTATGGACTAGGCACTGTGTTAGGGCTGCAGCCACGTGTGATAGGGTCCATTCAGCATCTAGCAGAGGATTGCTATCTGAGATTCTTAAGGCAAGAAAAATGACTCATCAGAGTCAGAGGACTAAAGCAGATGACTGCATAAAGGAATATTGTGCTTTAGAAGCTGCAGTCTCATTGCTGGACTAGTCAGATGGCTTCAAGATCAACTTCAGATCCCAGTATTTGCAGTAGTGTCTCCTCACATACCTCCTTTCTCTGTGATGGGCAGAGGGCAGGGCAAGCCAAGCTGGAGTTGGCAAGGATGAGAGTGAAATCTAGCCAAGGTGAGAGAAAAATGTGTCTGGTACAGAATAGGGTTGTTCTACCTAGCCCAATCAGTGTACTCCAGTCTGTAATCTTACTGAGATTGCCTTCCTCTGGCCAGTCTTCAGGCATCTCAGCATAAAAACCGTTTATTTTGTGTGCTCTTTATTTCCTAGTGTTTTCATACTGTCCTCCTCAAGAGATTGGGTCAAGCAGGTACAAAGTCTGGAACTATCAACTATAGTTTTAAGATTCTGCCCTTCATGTGTTACTTTTTAAAGTCATACTGCATGGGAAGAAATAGAAATACAGTATTATCTGAGGAGTATGGCTTTTATTTATGGTCCTGTGTGGTCTCCAGTGCAGCTGCGAGGGAGTGCTTCCTAGAATGAATTCAGTGACTTCCTTTCTAGATCTTATCTTATGAACCTTCACCACCAGCTGCTAAGAAACCGAGTCTGCAAAGTTTACACTTACCCTGAGAACGCAGGAATAGGCAATTGCCTCAGGGTGAGTTGTGGCCTTTTTGTAAGGCTCTTCTATCACTTTCTTTTACAGTGGGCTCTCTGAGACCACAGAAATATGTTGCAGAGTCTTCGGGCTGTGATGATGATATAATGAGCCAGATAGTTTTCGCTGCTTTCTGGAAGTCCACAGAATATCGACTCTGGGCTGCTTTGGTAACCGATTCTGTGTCCTGCAGAATGAGGAAAATAATCTCCCCAGTGGGAAGCTGTTTGTACCAAAACAATACATAATATGCAACAGTCGCGTCATATGAACAGTGTAGCTCCACGGTCTCACCCTCCTGCTTAGATATTGCCGGCTGGGATTGAATGACCTTCTGGGACAAGCTGGATCCTGTAGACAAGAAGAAAGAGCAAGACTGATGCCTTGAGCTGACCTGTAAAAGAGCTCCTAGAAACTGCTGGGGCAGGAGTTAAACCTTCAAGTCAAGGCAGAAGGAGTCAGAATCACCTTCCTTTCCCCTTCATTCTTATTACCCCTTAGTGTGTATCACATATGGCCAATTTGTCTGCCCCCTGTCCTCTCCACTATCTCCTCCCAATCCTGGGTAGTCCTCAGCCTCATTATCAGCTACTGTTCCTACCAAGAAAGACAGAGGCAACCAATATCCATAATGTGCTGAGAAGAGTCATGTTGGCTCTTCGGTCTATAGGAGAACATCCCCTGCTCTGAGCCTGGTACTCAGAGTTTATTAGGTTTTGTGTAAACCACCACCAGAATTATTGGAGGTAGGCAGTGCAGCTGTCTCAGAACAGGAAATCTGTATGGTGGGGAGGGCTAGGGGCAAGTTGTCAGATCATTTCCTGCTCATGTTTGCATAGATTAAATTGGTCCGCTAGATGTGTTTAAGATAGCCTCTTTCCCTTAACAAAAGCTGTTGAGTTATGCTCCAGAGATTCTTAAGCCACAAAATTTTATTCCTAGATTTTGACTGACATTAAAAATACAATAACTATATATTCTTTTCTAAATCAAGGAAAGGTATTTTAAATTACAATGCAGATGTGCCTCTGCATCCTTGGATGTGGCTAGATACACATTCTTACACACAAAATTTCATGGTAATCATGTAACCCATGGCATTCTTCCCTGTCTTCTTTCTCAATTTATAATTTCAGAGTTCTCCTTTAAAGTCTTCTCTCTTTTCTGAATATCTCAGACTTCTGACTGTCTTCCTAATGTGCAATCTAGGTAACCACATTTCATTAAGACAAAAGGAAATTTTCATTCTATTCAATTTCATTTTCTCTGGGCTCAGCTGTAAGAGAAGATCACCTCTACGATGAGGTGTTATTCCCCATTGTTTTAGTCCTTTTTTTGTTGTTGTAAAGGAATACTAGAGATTGGGTAATTTATAAAGAAAAGAGGTTTATTCAGCTCACAGTTCTGCAGACTGTACAAGAAGCTTGGCTCCAGCATCTGTTTCTGGTGAAGGCCTCAGGCAGCTTCCACTCATGGCAGAAGGTGCAGGGAGTCCATGTATGCAGAGATCCTTTGGTGAGGGAGGAAGCAAGTGGGAGGAAGAAGCAGGTTCTTTTTTTTTTTTGACAGAGGCCTGGATAGAGTACTGTGGCATCATAGCTCACAGTAACCTCAAACTCCTGGGCTCAAGCAATCCTCTTGCCTCAGCCTCCCAAGTAGCTGGGACTACAGGTGCCTGCCACAATGTCTGGTCTAGTTTTTCTATTTTTGATAGAGGTAGGGTCTCCCTCTTTCTCAGGCTGGTCTTGAACTCCTGAGCTTAAGCAAGCTACCCACCTCAGCCGCCTAGAGTGCTAGGATCACAGGCTTGAGCCATGGTTTCTGCAGCAATTTGTCTTTTTTCTCTACTCTCATCTCCAGCCCCTCAGAGAGAAAAGAAAAAATTCTGGAGCTGTCATACCATGTTAATCACCTTCCACAATTTTATGAAGAGAATGTACACTCACTTGAAATGGCCACTTTTTTGGTTAATAATAGCCGTACTATCTAAAATTCACTGAACGTTTATCATGGTCTAGGAACTTTATGTACATAAGCTTCCTTATTTTCACCTGTGAGAAAGTTGAAACTTGCGAGAGATTATCACTTTCCTCTCCCATTTTATAGAGAGGAGACAAAGTTTCAGAAACTTGCTCACGGTCACAGAGCTGGTAAGTGGAAGAACTGGGTTGTAATGGTCCTCTCATCTGAAAGACTGAAGGTTAGTCACTGTGTACCCCTTCTCATCACTTCCTTTCCATCTGCTATTACCTTATCACCACTTCTCCTTCTTCTATTTTTCCCCAATAAAATAAATTCTATTGAGTTAAAGCAATTATTATAAACTATCATGAGATCTAGAATATAAATTCTTTTATTAACTTTATTTTTCAAATCAATTGCACCAGAAATAAACGACATAAAATAATATGTCACATTTCAAGAGTAACATTTGAAGTGTTTTGAAGAATACCTGTGTAACCACTACCCTAATCAATATGTAGAATATCTTTATTATCCTATAAACTCCCTTATTCCCACCATTGTCAAACACTCCTTCCACCCCCAACCCCTGGTAAAAATGAATCTGATTTTTGCCCCAGGTTTGTTTTGTTTTGGAATTTTATATATATCAAATTCTGTGGTAGGTACTCTTTTGTGACCAGTTTTTTCCTTCCAGAATAATGTTCTTAAAATTCATCCACATTGATGAGTGAATCAGTGGTTTCTTTCTTTTTATTGCTGAATAATGTTCAGTTTTATGACTTGTGATATTGTGAAGTATATAGTTGCTCTTTGATCCCTCTTCCTGGCATACAGCTCTAAAATCCTTAGGAACTCCAAAGTGATGTCTTTTTGTATGATAATGAGTTGACAGACATCTGGCACACCTTAGGTAGCTTTAGGATGGGAGCTGGTCACTAGAAAGACCGAGGCATGATTAGAACGTTCTTCAACTTCTGAAGGTTAAGCCAATTACCAATGGCCAATGATCTAATCAACCACATCTATATAATAAAGTTTCCATAAAACCCCAAAGACCTGGGTTTGAAGAACCTCTGAAAAGCTGAACACAGAATTTCCTGGAGGGTGGAGCATCCTAAGTGGGGATGGAAGCTCCATACACCTTCCTCATACCTTGCCCTACACATGTCCTCTTTGTATTCTTTGTAACAATAGCCTTTATATGAGTAATAACCTGGTAAACATTAGTGTTTCCCTGAATTCTGTGAGGCACTGTAGCAAATTAATTGGCTTGGACTTACCACTGTTATCTAAAGGGGAAGCAGTGTTGTGGACTCAGCCCTCAACCTGTGGGACCTGATGCTATTTCTAGGTAGTGATGGAATTAAACTGAAGAACACCCAGCAGGTGTCTGCTGCAGAATTTATTGCTCTTGCTGTTTGCGGAAAAAGCACCACACATTTGGTCTTAGACATATTTTCTGTGATTATTGTGGTAGAGTAAGAGCATAGGGAAAAACACAGTTTTTGTTTTTTCCTGTTTTATGACTATACCACAGTTCATTAACTCACATTTTAACTCCTTTTTCTATCCCTAATCTGTTCAACACATCCAATAATATTTTTATTTCACCTATTATGCTCTTCAGTTCTAAAATTTCCATTTGTTTCTTTTTTATCATTTCCATTCCTATGATGACGTTTTATTTTAGTTCATATATTAAGAACACTTTTTCTTCAGCTCTTCAAAGATATTTTCTTTTACTTGTTTACACCTCTTTATGATGGTGGCTTTAAAATAATTTTCTGCTAAATTCAGCCTCTGAGCCATATAAAGTTCATTCTGTTGACTATGAATTCCTATTTCTTAGTATTCATTGTGTACTGAAGATCAGTGACTATGATTCCATTCGTGTATTTTAACTTCTCTAATAATGAAGAAACATTATTCCTCATTGTCATCAGAAGTCAATCAGTCAAATTTTTTTGGCTGTTCCCTACATGACAGTGTTGTGCGGGGCTGATATGGGCAACAACTGAGGAAGAATTTTGACCATTGCATATTTGAACAAATTGGTAGAAGAAAGTGTCATGTTGATAACACAGCATGCTCTGGGAACAGCTGGAAACAAAAGCACAAAAAGAAGAAAAATGGAAGCAAATTTTAAAAAGGAAGTGCTTCTAAAGGCCATTGCTCAAAGACAGATATTTAAAACCACGGGAAAAAAGATTGCTAGTGACCTGTTCAAGTAACAACATTAATCAGGAACCAGACAAAACATTTTTCTGTATGTGTGTGTGTGTTTTACTATCTTTCTATAGACAAGCTGTGAGTGCCTAGCAGAAGAAAAAGAGGTTACTTTTTACTTTCTTATAGGAAAGTAAAGATACAAACTAGTTCACATGTTTAGCTTAAGTCACTTTGGTTTTTGAAACTGAAATTCATGTGATTCTCTTCTCAATCTAAGTTATTTACTAAGAAATAACATAATTATCAAGAGAATATTGTCAAAGTAGATGTGATCTTAAGGGCATAGCTCACTTTTCACATTATATGTTGAAGCGATTAAAATTTTTTTCTGATGCCTTTTTTTTTCTTTGCAGTTTTTGGCCAGAGCTGGGTTTGAACTCACCACCTCTGGCATATGGGGTGGGTGCCCTACTCCTTTGAGCCACTGAGGCTCACTTTGTCGCCCTTGGTAGAGTGCTGTGGCATCACAGCTCACAGAAACCTCCAGCTCTTAGGCTTAGGCGATTCTCTTGCCTCAGCCTCCAGAGTAGCTGGGACTACATGCCTCTTTTTTCATGGATGACCCTTCTGGTATGTGTCCCACAGGAGCCCTGTGGCATGTGAGCCTCTGTGGCCCAGCTTCTGGCTTGAGTATAGCGGTTGGTGGCCTTGGCATCACCATGTCTTTCCTGCACAGAAGTAGGCACCTCAGGAGCCAGGCTGGGAGGCCATGGTGTGTGTGGGGTTTTGCTGCTTTTACTCATTAAATGTGGCAGCTATTTTTTTGACTCTTCTCCACTTTTCAGTGATATATCATCAGAAATATGAGCCCTTCATGATGCTTCTGCCTGGACCAGTGTACCAAATATAAAGTCTCTGAGGAATTGCAGTTGGTAGTAATATCTTCCCCTTTTTTGGAGGATCAAAGCCTGACGATTCTGGTCTAGTTCTTGGCTTCTCATCCTGCTCTGAAAGACAATTAAAGACAGGAAACCCTCAAGAACTGCACAACCTTATCAAGGAAAAGATGATTTTCTCCTCTCCTTCTTACTTGAAACACAAGCACTCTCACAGAATTACAGAACATTTTCTGCACTTCTTCTCAGGTCTTGTTCTCAAAAGGGCCCTTTCTGGGACAGAAGTTTCTGCCACCAAGGTGCTGTCATATCATAATCTCTTCCAGACAGAATTGTATATTTATAGGTCAACAGCCATGGCAAGGTGCCTGAAAACATTTTTAGGAGGATCTCAATCCTTGGCTTCCTAGCAAATCCATGGGCCAGGCCACTTCTGAGCAGGCATCTTTAGCAGGAATTATGTTTAGTTCAAATGAGGCCAGTCACAATTGTTTCCAGGATACTACAACTTTAGGGGCAACCAATCAGAGAGACATCCCAACACTTTTTACTCTTTGCACAGAGCTATGTACATCTATTACTATACTTTTTAAATGGTACTGTCCTGTAGCCAGACTGAGAAATGTTGATTAAAATGTGGATTTTGGCTTTTCTAGAATAAGTTTTCATTCAAGATGTCTTTTTCTCACCATAAGGAAGGGCCTGTCTATCTGCTGTATTAGGGAAAAAATTACTCCAGGATTAAGAGGAAAAAAATAAATATCAAAGGAAAATGTATTATATGTACATACACATGCACATAGATATATATATATACAATTATATATAAATAAGTAGAACCTCCATGGTTACTACCTCCCTACATTGACCACCTCCTTAAGTTGACCAAATTTTCATAGACTGACATGCACCACATGTACCTATCAGTACAGTAGACCTAGTTCCTTATGTTGACCATTTTGTTACAGTCCCTTGGGTGGTCAACTTACAGAAGTTGTAGTGTATATACACATTTAATTATACAAATATGTATGCATGCATGAAATCAGAGTAATCTTTCAAATAGTGGCATTTCATTATACCATTTGCTTCCGCAGGTCCCTTTCAGGGCTCATCATTGCCTTCAAGATAATGTACAAGCATCCTGTAATGGCTTTTAATTCTCTTCACAAAGTACTTTCTGCTTACTGCATTAGTTTTGTATTTACTGCTGCCCATTTTGAGTTGCATGCTCCAGCCATTTTGAATTAGTTTAATGTCATTCTCTTAAATTAAATTTTGACTTGATGTCTTCTTTATACTCTCTAGTTCTCTTTTTCTATTACACTCTTCCTCTGACTCCATTTTTGGCCATCTTTTTATTGATGATTTTATTGAAAAAAAATTTTTTTTATTTCAAATGAATACGAGAGTACAAATTTTTGAATTAAAGGTGAAGTTCCAGCTGTACAAGAGCCCCTCACCTAGGGGGCGTGGTATCCACCCAGGCATTGTGCCCATTAGATGAGATCCTGCCAAGTGACCTCCCTCTGTCAATCGTCCTCCCCCCCTTCTCCCCTCTCCTCATCTTCCCCGCCCCATACTAGACTATATCTGTGTTTTATTGTTCATATGAGCATTTAATTGTTTATATATTGGTTCATATTAGTATTAAGTACATTGGATATTTATTTTCCCATTCTTGCAATGCTTTACTAAGAAATATCGCAAAAATGGAACAATAAATATCCAATGTACTCAATATGAATACGATTTATTGATCCATTCATGGGTTTATGGGTATTTGGGCTGCTTTCACGACTTGGCAATTATGATTAAGCTACAATAAACATTCTGGTGCAAATGTCTTTGTGGTAAATTGATTTTTGTTCTTCTGATACCACCTCCCTGAGGTTGATTTTCCTTATATTCTGTTCTACTTTAAATGCCACGGTTAGGCAGTCATATTCTACTCTTCTCCTGTGATAGCTTTTATTATACCATACTATAATACATTCTGTGTTGTGGGTTCCCTGAAGGCAAAAACAATCTCATTCTTCTCATCTTATTTTTGAGTCCCAGATACATATTAGATATCAAATGAATAAGCTTATTCAGTGTTTACACTTATACTCAAGTAATTACAGAACATAGTTGTTAACTTCAAAAATCCTATGGTTGCTCATTTATAAAATTGAGATTTGAGAGTATGGCTACTTTGCGGTAGTTATTTGAAAACTTTATGACATATATTTATATTATTCATAACATAACGCTGGCTTTTAGTCCTCAGATCCACCAGATTTTCTGTTGTCTTCTTATGTGCTGTTTGTACCTTTCAGATCACTTCTCTCACCTCCTTGGTCTTTCAGCATGATTGGTCCTTCTAAATCTTCAGATCTCAGCTTAGGCCTCACATACTCCAGGTGGTCCCTCACTCTCCTCTGAGGCTGAAGTGGGGGTAGGACTCTCTCCATGCCTTCATATTGCCCCAAGCTTGGTGCTGTCTCACTTTCCTCTGTCTGATCAGCTACCTTACAACTAATTAGGCTACAAATTTAATGAGAAAAGATACTACCTATTTTCTTACACTCTTTTTCTCTTTCATGTAACATGTACGTAGAACTCAATGAATAATTGCTCACTGAAAGAATGAATAAAACTTGAGAACAATGTTTGCTAGAAATCAGTGTCCTTTTCTTACAAATGAAGGTCCTGATATAGGATGTTAGGAGGTCAGTCCACTTGCTCAAGACAAGACAACACACTCATGGCCAGCACATTACTAAAAAAAGCTCTGTACCAATACTGTTTTCCAAACACACTAGATGAAAAAAGAATACAAATACATAAATGTGGGGATGAATAAAACGTGAAAGTTGAAGCAGTGTGCAGAGCTCGAACAAACGTAACAGGAATGAGATTTGATGTAGCATTCCTTTTCCTGGTATGACTCAGTCACCTTAGCAGAACAGAGAAGGCATCAATATATTCCCTCTCATCATGCAAAGACATGAAATGTGGTAAGTGTACCAGCAATTAGAGTGAAAATAGTCCATTGTAATTGAACTTCATAACTGGGTTTGAATAATTTATAAATCATGTTAAGTATACCTGAAAATAAGAAAACTTGGTTTATTGTCTTAAGGTGTTAGATATAATTTTGTTAAGAGCAAGGATATAGAGTAACCAGACCGATCATTTATCTGCATGTGCATATTTTTTGAAATGGAAAAAGTGATTCATGAAAGCTATATTCTCCCACACCCTGCTAGAAGTCAGCAACAACCATCATGTGCCTTTGCACTATTGCTGGGCTCTGTGGCTGCAGCTGTGAGTGTTCAGAACAGGCTCTGGATACCTGTGAGCAAAACATCCACGATAGGGATTCCACTCAGAGTAGCTGAACCTTTGAATTAGGAGTCTGAGATGTGCATGGCATCAAACCCATCCTAATTATGAAGCATGACACTTGGTATTCCTTCTTTTTTATTCTCATTTATTTGCATTACAAAAAGGATCTTGTAATTTTTTTCCTGCTTATCAATGTAAGCCATCAAAAGAATACTGCATGAGAGACGGGTGCTCCTGGATGTGGAGGGATATGGAGGGATAACGAAGCTAATCCACATTGAATTAATTTCACATCCATGTTAACAGTAAAATAGAATCACTATGAGAGAATCAATCAACCTATAGACTTTACCTTATAGTTACATTTTCTGAAGTGACTGTTCTGCTAAATTCACAAGTAATGAGATTTACAGAGGCCTCCCCATGTTTCTTGGGAGGCACTCTGAATTTCTACATCTCATAGTAAAGATCTTTAGCCTCAGAGAATTAGTCCATGAGGGACAAGGTCCAACCATTTAACTCTAAATATGATGTATACAACTAAAACCATAATTGTAGCTATTTATTGTCTATGAGTAATAATCAGATGCTTCTCTGGGTCAATAATGGAGAAATGGGTGCTCAGAATTAAGAGAATCAACATCTTCTCAAAGGTGTGCATGACTTGTTAATGGCTTCTGTAGAGAGGCTGCATGGTTGGTGGTCTGGGGAGTGGGTCCTGCAGGCAAGCTGTGCGAGCATGAAGTCCACTCTCTCGCAGGGTTAGCGACGGTAGGCAAATCACTGAACTTCCGCAGCCTGTTTTCTCTACCAAAATATGGGTTAGTCTAACAGCCATCTTAAGGAATTATTGGGAGGATTAGTAAAGATAATGCATGCAAAGCAAGTGGTATAGTAGATATGATTCAATATGATTCAAACATTCTTACCATTACTCACCAAATCCTCTAAATGATAAAATTGTTTCCCAGTACAAGTTAACAATTCCGGTATTGCTATGTATCTTTACTGGAATTAACTGTTCTGTAAATGAATGGTGGGTGGTGATGATAAAAATTCTTTGCTTGATGAAACTTAGTCAGGCTCCTGAATTTTATCCTGAGCCCATCTGTGCATTTCCTCATAAAATCCTATTTTAATAAGAACCATGCTAAGTTAGTTTGGCGAGAACCATCCCCTCCTGATACCCATGCATCTGATCTACCATCCTCTAGGTGATTAATGTCTGATCACTCTCATCATCTTCAGCGAGGATCCCATTAGAATCGCCTTGTCCCTTATGTTTCCTCTTAGTAATTTCCTATTCAGTTACTCCCACCCTACTCCTTAGCTATAAATTTCCATCCACCCAGGCTGTATTCAGAGTTAAGGCTAACCTTTCCCTTACTCTCCCTGCAAAGTCCCATTGCAATAGTCTCTATGCCTATCACAGTGGTCCTAGATAAATTCTGCCTTGCATGCAAAAGTTAATGAATAATTCTTTTTCTGTTAACAGTGAGAGCCACATTCCTCACTTTTATAGTGGGAATTTATGGGTGAGGAAGGAAAGAGGCTAGTGGGATCCATGTGGTAATGATTTAGAATTGGAGACATCAGTAAGAACTGATGTTTAACTTAATATAACTTTGATGCGATATATAGAAACATTTATAGATATGTGGATATACACAGGTTAGTATTCACACATACATATCTTTGCTGAGAGACACCTGAAAAGTAAAAATGGTCATCATTTTACTTCCATCATTTGGAAGAACTTTTAGTAGGACCTCAGTTTTCCCTTTCCAGACACACATTCTTTTTCTCTCAGATACAAGGGAAACACAGCAGCCACATTTCAGAAGCCAGTGGGAATAAAGCCTCTCCAGAGATTTATGCTTTACCTAAACCAGCCACCTCTCTCTGAAAGTTGAGAATAGTTACACTCAGGGAACTTTCCTAATTTATTTGTAAAGCTTGCCTTATATCAGTCTTCCTTTAAGCTCAACTTGCTTCACATATTTCACAGCACATGCTTTTATTCTTTTTTTAGGCAGTCTCAAGCCATCACCCTCAGTAAAGTGCTGTGACGTCACAGCTCACAGCAGCCTCCAACTCTTGGGCTTAAGTGATTCTCTTGCCTCAGCCTCCCAAGTAGCTGAGATTATAGGAGCCCACCACAACGCCCAGCTATTTTTTTTTGTTGCAGTTGTCATCGTTGATTTTAGCTGGCCGGGACTAGGTACCACTGAGGTACGGGCGCTGCCCCAAAGCATATGCTCTTACACTGCCAGGGTAAACAGAAGCAAGTCTGTGCTTCCCAGTTTGGGACCACCAAGCAGCTTTGGGTACAGGTTGCAGGTGCCTGGGGAGCACTGTGCCCTCGCTGCACAGAAGTACAAGGCTGAGTCTTCAGGCTGGGAACTCTCGATATGCAGAGACAGATGTTTGGCACTTTTGTCTGAGAAGACTGTGAATCTTCCATCTTCTTTTTTATTCTCAGTTGAAATTATAGATATTAGGAATGCAGGACCTTTAGCAGGGTATTGTTTGAACCATAGGAAATAATCAAATAGGCTATTGGTATAGTCACAGTTCAGAACAGAGGTTCCTCTTTCTTGGACTCTCAGGGATGGAGGATTTTGCTTAACCTGCCGTTCATTATCCTTCTGTTGACTATTTACCCCTGTTTGGAAAGAAAGTAAGAAATTTTACATGTTGTTCTTCACATCCCCACAGAAAGCCATGATTATTATGGAAATAAAAGAAAACAAAAACTCCGATTAGCTCATCTTCTATCATTGGAGTGTTCCCTGGAGTTTTTCTACTGTATTCAAACCTCCCAATTCAACTCACAGCCTGGCTGAAGCCATAGAATCAGCAGTGATGCTCCCACGAGCTTGCCCATTCCTCCTGCGAAGGTGCAAGTTGTCTTGTCTCTAGACAACTGCAATCTGATGTCAACGTCCCATACTTCTTTCGTTTTCTTCCACAGAGCCTTCTAAATCACTCATGAACAGCCCTGCTTTTAACAAAAGGTGTTTATCTTTTTGAAGGGACACACTGCCCCCTTTAGTCCAAATGCAAAAAAATTTCTAAAAATGTAATTCTATATTACCTAAAGATGAATGTACAGTGCCTCCTCTATAAAAAAGTTAAAATAAGAGATTGTAAGAGAAGGAAAGGTATGACTATGTATCTTTTTTACAATAATAGAGAAAGATACCTGAAAATATAGAAAATTACATTAGGCCAAATGATTGGCATGTTGTGAATTAGCATTCTTTGGCAAACACTCCATGTTGACTGCAATCTAGTACATCTATGGAAAGTTGTATGGCGATACCCTCAAGAACTTAAAGTAGATCTACCATTTGGTCCAGCAATCCCACTGTGGGGTAAACTCCCCAAAGAAAAAAAGGTAATTTTAGAAAAAAGATACCAGCATTCAAATGTTTATAGCAGCGCAATTCACAATCACAAAGACATAGAAACAATCCAAGTGCCCACCAATATATGAATGAATTAATAAAATGTGGTATATGCGTACCATGGAGTACTACTCAGCCATAAAAAATGGCTATATAGTATCTTTGGTGACGACCTGAATGGAACTGGAAAACATTCTTCTAAGTGAAACATCACAAGAATGGAGAAGCAAACACATGTACTCAGCAGCAATCTGGAACTAACTGATCAACACTTAAGTGCATAGATGGAAGTAAATCTCATGAAAATCATGCTGGGGAGAGGGGGAAGGAGGGTAAATTCACACGTATTGGGTACAGTGCATGCTATATGGGTGAAAGGCACACTTGTAACTTTGACTCAATCTGTACAAAAATAAAATATGCAAACAAAACTTGTGTACCCCCTAATATTCTGAAATAAAAGCAATTAAAAAAAAGAATTGGTGCTTACTGGGGACTCATATGGGTATGGTGTTCTATTTAATACAATGATTATAAGTATTTGTAGCTTTGTCTTTAATGTAATTGAATTCTAACATGATCTTCAGATGTGTCCATATCTTTTATGATTAAATAAATACCATAAGATAATTGTTAAATTTAAAATCTGGATGTCTTTCTCAAGGATACAAATTAACCCATCAAAATTTATCCTGTGTATTATTAGATCACCCTCTGTACTAAATCATCTCTCATCAAACTCCAATGAGATCATTTAGTGTGTTCTGTATTTTCAAATGAGAAAAACAATGATGTAATCCTATAAGGTTGATAGACAACCTGAGGTCATAATTGTGAAAGTTACCAGAAGATGCAAAAAAGGCAACATATTTGTTTACCTTTGCACTTGGTCCATATATAGTGTATTTCTCCACAGCTTAATACAATGGAAGGAACAAAATATCGTACTTTCATTTCTATTTATTTATTTATTTATTCAGAAACAGAGTCTCATTCATTGCTCGAGGTAGAGTACTGTGCCATCATAGCTCACAGCAACCTCAAATTCTTGGGCCCAAGTGATCCTCATGCCTCAGCCTCCTGAGTAGCTGGGACAGGTGCCCACCACCATGCCTAGCTAATTTTTCTATTTTTAGTAGAGATGCAGTCTCAATATTGCTTAGGCTGGTCTCAATCTCCTGAGCTCAGGTAATCCTCTTGATTCGGCCTCCCAGAGTGTTAAGGATTGTAGGCTTGAGCCAACATAACTCAGCCAATTGTATTTTTAATTCTAACTCAATGGGGCAACTAATGATGGCAGCTAAGAGTAAATCCCAAAAATATCTTTTGAAATTACTTTTAGCAAAGACGGATAACACATAATAACATAATTCTTGATGCCCATTTCACCGCAGTTGTAAACATTTTGAATTTTCATTTGAATAAGAATGAAACTAATATCCTGAGGATTCACAATACCTTTATTAAAATATATTAAGTTAACATTCAATAAATATATATATATTAAATCCATTAATGGTCTATTAAAAATAATTGCCCAGTTCAGGAGAAGAGAATAAATTACCCATTTTGCACATTACGGTATTCAAACTTATGCAGTTCAGACTTCTATTAAAGAAATGTTCACTAATTTATATATGTACTTATATACTCAACATTTATTTAGTTTTATGAGATAATGGTACTATGCTTGGCTTAGGGTTTCGAATATGGTTATGAAAGAACCGTCATTTTAAAATACCTAACAGTCTAAAAGAGAAAGACATATGTGTAACTACATACTTCAAACATGGCATGAGACCTGAGTGCTTTAGTGAGGAAGACACAATGGTGAACCATTAGTTCTGCTGAGGAGGCTAGCCATGGCAGCAGGGAAGCCCCCACAAAGGCAGAGCTCTTTAGGTTGATCTTAAGAGGGAAAGGAAGACCAGCAAGTTGGGTGCATAGGAAAAGGGCATTCCAGGCAAGGTATCCACAATTTTAAAAGTACACAGGCAAATCATACCCAGGAGAGGTCAAGAAATGTGCTCAGTTTGCCAGAGGTCAAGTTTAGTATCTGTGTGTAGGAAATTTATGAGTTGATGTTAGGATGGGAAGTCCCATGCCACACAAATGGAGCTATGCATGGGCCATGTGTAAGGAGGTGATTTTCCAAGTGCAGGGAGACTATTGGACAATAATGTTTTCTTTCTCTCTCTCCCCCCTACCTCCACCCCCCCCACACACATATTATTTAGGATACAAAATACACAATGCTCAAATTTAAGCACAGATCATAAGCCCCACGTAGAATCACTGGACATGAGTAACCCTTTGTCTTGCTACATGAAACTGGTGTAATTGGGAGAAGTGCTGGTACAAGTTTTTTCAGCAAGCTTTGGGGGTGATTGAGATTTATTGACAGCTGATTATTTTTTGCTTTGTAACACTTTGAAATAGAGAAATATACTGATCCTCATCTATGGACATATGCAAAAGTGAAATGACAACCTCCTGGAAGCTCTCGTTATAATACTGTGCCACTGACAGCACAGTAGCATGTGGCTGAGTCGTCTTCCTTAGCTGGCTGCCTCTGTACATGGAAGGGTGTCTCCTCCTGGTCCAGATCAGTGTGATGCTCCCTTTTGAGGTGTGTCTCACAAGAAAGAGGAGGTCTTGTGTGATATACTAGATATGGTAGGAAGAACAGGGACATGTGGAATGAGCAATTGAGAAGCCTCAGGTCACCTGCCACGTAGGCAGTCAGAGGCAGAAACGTGGTGTTCAGACTAACTACTAGGAGTTTCCCCTCCCAGTATCTCCTCCTGGGATAGCAATGCTGTAACCAGGAGAGGTTCTCATACTAAGAGTACCTGTCATTAAAGTTATTCTAAATCGTATCATAGAACAATTAGAATGAAATAGAACTTTTTTCTACTTAGAGTGATGAACATTACAGGAATTAATGATGCCTCGGCTATATAAGAACAGGAGGCTCCTTTCTGGAGGTGAAAGAGATTCCAAGTGCATTAAGCTTCTGGGAGAGCTCAAGGTGAGCCCATAGAATTTGTTAAATTTGCAGTTTTCCCTAAAGGGCTTTCCACCTTAATGCACAGAGTGACTATCCCTGCTCTGAAAAGTCATCCTGGCACTTTTGTTTCTAGGTGACTAATCATTCTCAAGAGCTTTGACCTCCGTCTTGTTCAGTTTTTATGACAAGCCCTGTTCAGAACCCCTGGGATGGGTGACACAGCAGCCGTATCCACACAGTTTGGGGGAGGCGTGGGACAATTGTTGTAGTATATCTTTATTCATTTTGCATAGACTGAGCCAAACCACCACAGAAGTTTAAAGTTTCTCTTCTCTAATAAAGATTAGTCAGTTATATCGCCAGGAATTTGTGAGCCATGGGAGTTTATTCCTTTGATATCTTTATTATAACAATTCAGAATTAGATTGATATATTTTAAATTACTCATAAAATTATATTGTAAGTAATTTGTTTTTGAGAAGAGTTTTTAATTAAAAACAATTCCTAAATTCTCACATAGTGATAAATTTGTCCCCTTAATCCCAATATTTCATGAGAATACGGGAGACCACACACCTTATCACTATTTTTCCCTCTTCTGTCCCTTGCAATTCATGTTGCTAAAGCCATTCTTGGAAGGTCTACACTTTTCCTGACTATACTAGACTTACAATTGTTCTTTTTTCTAATAGGGTATCCACTGCAGCAAAACGGCCTGCCACTCAGGGTTTGTTTGCATCTGGTTTTAGGTACCAATAGTGTATTTTTAGGAATGGCACAGAGTGCTGCAGGAGCAGGAACTGTGTCTAATTGCTCTTAGAAATGAATGCTGTGAATGGAGCTTGTAGTTATTTAAATTACAGCCAATGGAGACCCATGGCTGTGGGAACCAGTCTCTGGTGCTCTATCCTCAGGAAAGTGAATTCTTTGAAAGCAGAGACTTTGTCCTTTCCATATTCCCAGTACCACAGCATATATTAGGACATGCACTAAGTTCTGAGTATGCCCTATGGAAGCTGTGGTTTCCACTTCAATTTTAACTTTTTTTAATCCATTATGTTAGGCATTTCTTCAAATGTTTCTATTTCTCACGATAACACTGTAAATAAAATACTTATACTTATTTCCCACAGTACATCTGAGGAAACTGATGCTCATAAAGTTACTATAAAATGCCCAAAGTGGCTCGGTGCCTGTGGCTCAAGTGGCTAAGGTGCCAGCCACATACACCTAAGGTGGTGGGTTCGAATCCAGCCCAGGCCCGCCAAACAACAACGACGGCTGCAACCAAAAAATAGCCAGGCGTTGTGGTGGGTGCCTATGGTCCCAGCTACTTGGGAGGCAGAGGCAAGAGACTCGCGTGAGCCCAGGAGTTGGAGGTTGCTGTGAGCTGTGATGCCACGGCACTCCACCCAGGGGGATATCTTTAGGCTCTGTCTCAAAAAAAAAAAAAAAATGCCCAAAGTTACATAGCCAGTAAGTGGCAGAGCCGTAGCCGTAAGAAACCCTCTCTCTTTTTACCATGTCACTTTTCAGGGAGAAAGACATATAAGCACAGTGGTTATGAAAAGACATTGGGCAATCTTGTCAGGAAAGTAAAACAAAATCTGCTGCCAACCACAACACCTCTTCACAAAGATAGGAGAGAGAGGAAATAGCTTTATTATTGAATAATATTTGAACCCAAGTGTGATGTATATCACCTGCGAGCCACTGAGGAGATTACAAAGACTAAAAGAAATCTTATCCTTTTTTACAGTCAAGCAGCTGCAACTAATCACATATAATTTCTCAAGATAAACCACAGCTAGTCCTCAAGAAAGAGGACTTGACGGCACCATTTGTCACACGTTCATCCTCAGTTTACCTGGGAACTGAGGAAGCCACCTGTGCTCTCTAATTGCCTTTAAATGAAGGAAAAACTTCTCATATATTTATGACAGGGGGCAGGTTTGCAATTTGGAGCAAAGTGCCAGCTGAAGTTAGGCTTTTAACCTCCCACAGCAACTGGGTGATTCAGGCGCTATCTCCCTTGATCACTGCATTTTGAAAAGATGGCTCCCAGGTGCTTGTGAAAGATAGTGCCGGGTTGTAAAGCTGGCAAAAGGTTTATTTAGCTCTTAAAAAGATTTACATCCATTTCAGAGGGACAGAGAAAGAATTCACAATTACAAGTTTTATAAAATAAATGTTCTAAGAAAAGGGAGGGGACAGTGCCTTTTCGTGTTTGCACCAGGGAGAATTAAAATTGTTTTCTTATTGCAAGGGTACTTGTCAAATCTATTAAGAGTAGAGTATCAACGTCTTAACACAGCAATTAAGTAAGTGAGGTGAAGGCTATGTTAACCAGCTTGATGTAAGCACTCCAAATTATACATAAAATCAGCACATTGGACTCCATAAATGCATTAATGATTTGCATGCACAGTTATGACTTAATAAAAAAAACCAAATAAAATAAAATTGTTTTCTTATTTTTATTTTTTTTATTAAATCATAGCTGTGTACATCAATGCAATCATGGGGTACAATGTGCTGGTTTTATATGCAATTTGAAATATTTTTATCAAACTGGTTAACATAGCCTTCATGGCATTTTCTTAGGTATTGTGTTAAGAGATTTATATTCTACACCTAGTAAATTTCACATGTACCCTAGGTGTGGTCCCAAGAATGGAATAAAAAATATCCAATGAGCTCAGCCCTACTATGAAATCAATTTATAGCTTTCATATGAAAGCTATAACCCAATTATAGCCCAAGAAGAAGGGCAAGGGGGAGAGGGAGGGAGAGGATGGGGAGGATGTGTGGAGGGAGGGTAATTGGTGGGACCACACCTTTGGTATTTTCTTAATTTTAATTTGCATTTGCCTTAACATTTTCAGAATGAAAGAGTTCAATGTGATAATATTTTTTAGGGGATGTTTTTGGAATGGGTTACTGGGTAGTATAAGGTCTAAAAACAAGAAAAATAACCTTTGGAATCTAAAAGTAAGAAAAATGTAAAGCGATAGCTATTGTTTGCATGGAAATTGATAATCATCTATGACTAAAAGACTTAGGATGAAAAGCTGGATTCCATAATCTCACATGAGTGAAAGAAATTGATGTGGAAATTAAAAACAAAGCTTCACAAAATGGAAGGTAGAGGGTTTTTTTCTTCATAAAAAGTATGGGAACATTAAGAACTACCTAAGATCAATATGAATGAAGATCTCTTCTTTGTATAAACATGGTAGTTTGTTTATATAATTTTTCCTTCACTGACACGTAAGGACAGAAAAATCACAAAGCTATTTTATGTCAATCCTCCTATAGTTAGGATTGGGTTTAGCTATATCAACAACAACAAAAACTCAATCAAATAATTCTTTCTTATGAGTTTTCATACAAAAATATATGTGGCAACTGGACTTGAGTTGATACCTAAAGGACTGTCAAACATGGGATTGGGGAAGAAGGTTATGCGTGTGCTTTCCTTCCTGATAAAGTTGTGAGTTCCACGTTTCAGGAAGAAAAAAAGGTGGAAGGGAGATGGGAAGATGGGGTGCTTGTACCTAGAGAGCAAAAGTACTGTGGAAAATCCCCAGCAGATTTCTGATCCCATCTCATTGGTGGAAACTGTTCTGTGTGGGGAATCCCTAGCTGTAAGAAAGAGTGTGGGTGTGGAATACAGTGTTGAGTTAAAGTTGTGAATGTGGTTGCCCAAATCAAAATTGTGAGCTCTGCATACAAGGAAGCAGAAGAGAATTGCAATTAGGTTGGCAACTTGCCAGGTATGCCTTTCTGACTATTATAGTGGGGACTCAGAGTACTAGGTAGAGAACAGTTCATTACCCCTTGAGGATTCAGTGAAAATTCCACAGTAGGGATGACATTTATTTAGGGGATTTAATAATATTTGTTTAGAGATATTTACTGAGTGCATATGCTATGCCTGGGACTTCAGATAATTTCATACATTTTATCTCATTTAATTAATAGCAACTCAGCAAGAAAGGTGTTCTTATTAATATCTGTCTTTAAGGAAGCTTGCATGAAAATAAATAATTGCTAAAGGACACCAAGCTAGATAATTTCAAAAATAAGATTTTTAATCTCAATTATTCTGATTCTAAAACCCACTTGCTTTGTTCTCTATGATATTGTTTCATAGAACAAATAGGAATTCTTCGAGTATAAAAATGGGCCAGTGGAGGGCTTGCTATGTGGAAGAAACTAACAAGGTCTATCTTCTTGAAACGTGGAAACTATTGGTATCCACCATTCAAAGTCTCATCCCCAGGCACCATTATAATTAAACCACCAATCAAGAATATTGCTTTGGAATCACAGTTGAATACTATGGAAATATATTTTGGGCATCTTTCTTCTGTCAAAAGTAGTAATTTTTGACCGTACTTCCACCTTTTACTCCAGTTTAATAGTATGGGAAGCACATCCCATATGGCCTATCTGAGCATTCTGTTGTTGGGAAAGTGTTTTTGTGTGTATTTTCTTCACCTTTGTTTCTGCCATGGGCCTGTCACATGTGGGCAGCTCCATCTGTCACTCTCATGGCTCTCAGAGTCCAGGCACACGCAGTGGCATCTCTCTGCTTCCCCCTGGGAAGGCTCTGGTTGCTGCACCTTCTGTCTGGAACAATTGAAATTGTTGGAATTTCTCGCAAAACTCTTGTATCCTCGAATCAGAAAATACAGTCTCTATATTTGGGATGCTATCAGGACTAGGCTACATTTTCGTTACTTGCTTAGTTGGCTGTCTGTTCTTGGGTAGCTGCTGTGAGATAATGCAGGGTCTGAGCGCCGACCCCAGGACTAGAGAAGAGCCCTGGCGCAGAGGTACTGCACAGCCTCAGTGAGCACCTGCCCCTCCTGGGGGAGGAGCACAGTGGGGGCCACACGGGGACACTGGGACTTGCCTTCAATGGGGTCTTCAATCCCAGATGACACATAGCCTAAAACCCAGCACCAATTAGGGAAAGGATAAAGAGAGACAGAGTCAGCCCTTTAGGGAATACTTCATCTAATACTGAAGTGCTTCAGCAAGTCACCCACTGAAGAAAGGACATTTGGTAAAAACAGGAAATTCTGGTGAGATGATACCCACAGATCTCCAATGTCCAGTACATACCCTCTGTCCTTAGGACCTCATGCGTTCTCTGTTGACCTGAAGTCACGGAGCTGAAATAAGGATGTGGGTGTCCTATCTCTATTATATTTTCATGCTTAGTATTTCCTAGCTCAGCTGTATATCACGTTCTGACTTTTGCTTCTATCACTGAGTTTTTCTACAGAATTCCTTCCGGCCTGACCCCATCCATCTGTCTGTGGTAACACACTTTTTTAATTCATATATTAAGATCTGCCAGGAAAGAGCTTGCTGTTGAAGACAGTGACAGTGAGAAGGAGACACAAGAGCCATGGAAGATACTGTGGACTGAGCTCATGCAGTCCAGGAGTAAACTGCCAGTGCCCCTCTCATCTATATAAAGTCTCGCCTGCTGAATAATGGAAACATAAGTGAACAATCCTCTTCTCCTTGCTCGCCAATTGGCCTAAGAAACAATCTTGAGAATAAAGAGAAAGCTTTCCACATAGTTTGCATAGCAATATAAGAAAAGGTATTGTGACCCCAGTTAATAATTAGGGCTCTGTCAGGACAGAAGAGAAATGATTTTCCATTTCATCAGCACGAGGAAAAGTAGCTGTAAATAGCACAACTTTATAACCTTGTAGAGAGATGTGGACCAGATCCAGGGCAACAGATCAATTGAAGGTTAAAGGATGTCCAGGTTCTCTTTTATTGGGTGGAGGATGTTGTGCCAGGTTCTCTTTTATCAGGGGTGCAGCTCTAGTATTAAACAGGTGTCAGGGACTACATCTGTCATTACATATCTGAAGAGAGATCGTTTATGTGGTGGTTTCAAAGTCCTCCTGTGCTTGCTTTCTACCTTTGTTCTACTCTGCCCATCTTGGACTCCCAATACATGTATACAATACTCATGGAATAAATTGAAAATACTTGGTTTAAATTTTATAGCTAGGGATATACATTTTTTAATATCAGTAGATTTGGGGGGTAGGAGTTGAATTCTGTTACATGTACATATTGGCTAATGATGAAGCCTGGGCTTTTAGTATGCCCTTCACCTGAGCAGAGTACATTGAACCTCTACTAGGTAATTTTTCCTACCTCACCTGCCTCCTGCCCTAAAGCCTTTTAAGTCTAAATGTCTATTGATACCATTTTGTGTGTCTTTGTTCAGCATAGCTTAGCTTCCATTTACAAGTGAGAACATGCTAGCCAGTTCAGTAGACTCTCCAAAATGCACTAGATAAGGCCGGGCATGGTGGCTCACGCCTGTAATCCTACCACTGTGGGAGGCTGAGGCAGGTGGATTGCCTGAGCTCGCACGTTTGAGACTGCCTGAGCAAGAGCGTAACCCCATCTCTAAAAATAGCTGGGCTTTATGGAGGGCACCTGTAGTCCCAGGTACTCAGGAGGGTGAGGCAAGAGAATTGCTTGAGCCCAAGAGTTTGAAGTTGCTGTGAGCTACAATGCCACAAAGTGAGATTCTATCTCAAAAAAAAGAAAGAAAGAAAAGAAAAAAAGAAATACAATACATATGTGATTGTGGGCAAAATTATATGTTTTCTGGGCCTCCATATGAGCTAAGCAAACCCTTGGAAGATATTTCGTTATTTGATGATTGGAATAACTTTTGAAGAGATAATGATGATCACAACCCCCAATATACAGAGGATAACACTGGAATTTAAAATGTTTATTAACTTTTCTGCTATAATTCGATTGATGACAATGTTGAAATGACTATTTAATACATAAACTTAAATTCTTAAATGAGTTATGATATTGTTTTGCCTAATAGGACTAAATTATATAATAAATTATATTATACATTATATAAACTAAGTGATATATATAAAATTCTTGCATAATACGTGCTGCATCGTAAATACACAATCAGAGAAGCACCCACACAAAAAAGCTGAAGAGGACAGGCAGGGCAGGAAAGTGATAAACAACCTGAGCTGTTCAAAGTAAATATTTTCTATGAGATGGAGCTCATAGAGCTGATTTTTCTTTTGTCATGTTAGCTTCTATATTAAAATTGATTTTTAAAAGTGAACATACTTTATTTTTAGAGCAGTTTTAGGTTGACAGAAAGATTGAGCAGAAAGTACAAAGAGTTTCCATACACTTTCTCTTGTATTTGCCCACCAAAAATCGATTGTTACACTCTCACAGATCAAACAGAATATGGAAAACCTGGTTTTTCTTCTATTATTTCCTATAATGCCTCTGACAGTTAAATGAACTGTCAATGTGTTATTACATTGTTACATTGGGACGCATTTAGTGAAAACTGAAGAGAAAAGTGGGCACAGTGCACTGGGGAAGAGGTTATAGGGTCCTTAAATTTCGCTCTGTTCTGAACTGTGGGCTTATAATATGCTACTTCTAGCTAGCTCAGAGCGTAGCCTGAGTCGTGGTTTACTCTACCAGCTTTATAATTTGCTCATAGGCTTCTCTCACTGCATGGCTTGATATTCTTGTGTTTGTCCTTTCAAAGGATAAGGGAGATGTAGTGGCCAAGTTCCATTTAATAGTTAGTGATGTCTCACCTTGTATGAAAATATGGACATGCATTGTAAGGGCCTCGTTTCATTCATCATGTGTATAACAGCATCATTTTGTGGTGGAAAATCTTCACAAGCATTAACTTTTTTAAAAAAGGTAAAGAAAGAAAACTCTCCTGTGCCTCTTCTAAGATTATTACTATAATAGGAAAGCTAATAATCTATATCAGAACTGTGGCATATGATGTGAATAGAATTGACTTTAATTTAATCTTTGAGCATGTAAGAACAATATAAATTCTCGTTCTCCAGGGGGTACCTGGTGCAGTAGCAATGGAAAATACTCTTGTTTGCCTAAACTTAAGAAAGAGTTTCCTAGATTATTGGGACCTTTTTTTTTTTTTTCAATGTAGGACATCATAGCCAGGAACATATCCAAAGAGGGAATGAGAGTTATTTTTTCTTTTTCTAAAGTAGACATTTACTGCTATAAATTTTCTTCTGGGTGCTGCTTCTGTTGTTGAGCGAGTGTTCCATAAGTATCAATTAGGTCAAATTGGTTGATAATGTTGAGTATGTCTGCTGTATCTTAGCTGATTTCCTACTATTATTTTATTATTTGTCAAATGTGAAGTGTTAAGGTCTCCAAATCTAACTGTGTTTTGTCCACTTTTATTATAGTTCTAACAGTTTTATTTAGAGTATTTTGAAGCTCTTGTTGTTACCTGCATACATATTTAACATTATGTTTTCTCAGTGAAAGTTTAGTGGTGGATAAGTGAATAAAGAAAAAGTGACATATTCATAAAATCAAATAATATTTAGTCTGGAGGAAGGAAGACATCCTGCTGTTTGTGACAACATGGATGATCCCGGAGGATATTATGCTGACTGAAATAAGTCAGTCACAGGAGGACAAATACGGCATGCTTCCATTTATGTGAAATATCTAAAATATTCAAATTCTTAGAAGTAGAGAATAAAATGGTGGTTTCCATGGATTAGAGGAGGGAGAATTGTGGACTTGTTGTTCAATGGTTATAAAGTTTTAATTATGTAACAATAAGTTCCAAGATCTTTTGTACAACATAGTGTCTATTGCTAACAAGTGTTTATTATTGTGAACTCAAAATTTTGATAAGAGATTCCGGTTTTCCTGACAATTGTCCAAAAAAAAATTTTTTTTTTGCTAAGAGAGTAGATCTCATGCTAAGTGTTCCTACAATATCAGCAATAGCAGTCATAACAATACCAACAAATAAAGAGATATAAGGAAATTTTGAGAAGTGATGGGCAGGTCTATTACCTTGATTGTAATGATGGTTTCAAGTACATGCGTATGTCCAAACTCATTGAACTGTATACATTAAGCAGGTACTATCTATGGTTTCATATACGTCAATTCTACCTCAGTAAAGCTGGTTTTAAAAAAGAAAAGAAAATTAATTTCCTGTTTTTTGTCATTATTTACTATTTCTGTTGCTCTTCTTTCATTCTTTAAATTCTAAATTTTCCTCTGGTATCCATTCCATTCAGTCTGAAGAAGTTCCTTTGGAGGTTCTTTTATAGGAGGTCTGCTCACAATGAATTCACTCAGTTTTGCTTCAGTTGAGTTTTTTTTTTACTATAATTTCTCTGGGATATTTTCACTGAGTTTGTAGAATTTAGGGTTGACAGAGTTATTTTTCTGTTGGGGTTTCTAAAATGTAATGTAAGATAGATAATGTATCGTTCAAAGCCGTGGTGAGGACTTTAACTCTGAGAAAATGGAAAGTTATTATTGCAAGGATTTGAGCAGAAGAGTTACCTAGTCTTCGTTTTAAAATGTCATTGGCTACTGTATTAGAAATGCACTGTGGAAATAGCAAGCAGGGAGACCGTCTAGAAGGCTGTCACAGTAATTTATTTGAGAAATGAGGATGGCTTGGCCAGGGAAAGAGTAGTGATCAGATTGTGGGTCAATTTTTAAGATAGGGCCAACTATATTTCTTGATTGATTAGATGTGAACAGTGAGAGAAAAAATATGAGTCGAAGATAAATCCAAGGTTATGTCCAGAGATTAGGGAAGAAGGGAGATGCTATCAATCAAAAGACCAAAGGTAGGGTGGTGCCTGTGGCTCAAAGGAGTAGGGCACCAGCCCCATATACCGGAGGTGGTGGGTTCAAAACTGGCTCCGGCCAAAAACTGCAAAAAAACCCACAAAAAACTGCAAAAAAAAACATAGAAAGACCAAAATAAAATCAAAGGTAGTAGAAGAAGCATTTCAGGGGTGGAAAGACAAGGTGTCTTACACTGGTCACACTAAATTAGAATCCTGATCCTCTGGCATGCAGTATCTCCAAGTAAATGGAGAATATTCATATATATATCTGTCCTAGGTCTTGTGGGACATGACCTGGCGGTAAAAAAAGGAATGTGTTGAAGTTCCTGTTTCTTCTCAGGAACCAGCCTCTCCCAATGATTCTGTTCTTTCACTTCTTTGCTTTCATGAATTGGGAGACCTTTCTGCAAACAGGTAAGGCTGCCTTTGAGTCTCAGAAAACCCAGTCTCTTGGGAGGTTTGTGTTCAGCTCCCCCTGCAGCCCCAAATACTGTGTCACTCACAGCACAAAAGTATTCAGCAGAGTCGCTCAAATGGGCTGAGTGTTTCTTCAGGTGGAATGAGGTTTCACTCTTTCTAAATTCAGCCTCGAAACCCTTGATGCCTTTGACCAGGGTGACCCCTGTTATGTCCTTGAGGAGAAGTTGGAGGCTTTGGCCAGGGTATTGGACATACCAGAAGAGAGAAGGAATTCCAGTGTAGGAATAATTGCACTTCAGCTCCAGTGTGACTCCTTCAGACACAGTGACTTGAATGTCAGGCTGGGTCACAGACTGGGCTCCGGCTCCTCCTGAAACATCAATACTGCATCAGTGAGACCAGAATAGACTTACCTGCAATGAGACACTGTCTCTCTATAAACTCCAGTTGGAACAAGATTTCTTCTATGGAGGCAGGGACAGGGAATACAATATTACTTACTCAGTGTGTGGAGCATTCCAAGCAGTAAAATGGTCATTGAGAGCATGGCTGGGCAGCGAGTGAAGCTGAGAGCTCTATTCTGGAAGATATTCCTGAGCAAAGTGGAATGTGCCAGAGATTACTGAGTCCTTGCAATGGATAAAATCTGAGATTCTAAAGTTCCCTGCTTAGGTAAGGCCTAGAGTCTATTAGTAAGAGACACTTCCTCAACAGCACCTGCTCTGTGGGGCATACTACTCAGAATACTCACCTCAGGGACTGTGAAGGAAAGCAGCTCAGGAGCGACCCCTTTTCTTAGCTGAGACATTTCCAGCCTAACAAACATCGCCCCCTGGAGGTCAATTACAGAAACAAATTGAGTCTCAAGGTTTTGTAATTCATCTCCCATCTGGGTTTGAATTTCTCAGCTGCATAATGCTGGTGAGAGTATTTTCAGGGGTCTGCTTATTAAGCAGATTAAGGGGTAAGCTTATTATCTTCAGGGGTCTGCTTTAATATTATGAACTAAACAGTATCACTTAATTCTATGAACTAAATGGCATTATCATCCTCGTTTTGTAAATGAGGAAACTAAAGCTTGGAAGAAAAGATGTAATTTGTCCAAGATCACAGTAAGTGACAGAAGCGGAGTTTATCTCAATAGTACGATTCAAGAATCCACATTATTACTACTGCATTATAATCTGCATTTTAACTACTGTACACTTCGCATGATGCTCCTTTAGAGGAGAATTTAGCTTTACTTAATAAATGGGAAACTCTTTATGAAAGTAAATAACTTGCCCAAAGACACACAGTGCAAGTATTTTCCAATTTTAATTTTAAAACTATTTCCATACTTTTCTTCCACAAATTTTATTACTTATCTCCATAATCATCTTATGCACATATCATATGGAGAACTCCATTATAGATCATGTTATGAATAATGTTACTGGTACAAATAGCACTGAGAGGTAGTCTGATTTCAAGCTTTTTAATTTCTCTCATTTCAATCTTTACTTTTAAAATTTGTTTCATCTTTAACAGTCACAGGTTATTTCATTCCATTGAGATACCAGACAGTTTTCTAAACTTTCATTCTAAATATTACAAGAAACTATTTCCAGAAGTTTTCTCCTCTCTGTGGTCTGATTTTTTGGTGATGTTTCATATTTGTTTGTGTGTGTGTGCTTTATTTCCCTCAAAATTGTTATCTCTTATTTATGTCTAGTGGTAAGTTCGTTTGAATCCAGATAAAAGAAACCTTTTGGATGAGCAGAATTATTTTTATTTTTCTCACCCTTTTCATTGAGACTATAACACTGGGGGGGGAAGCACAACACTTTTTTGACCTGAGGAGGAGTCGTGACAAATTCTTGAATGTCTTTATTTTATTGCTATTTTAAGATTATGATTCTTAGTCCTATTGCCAGAATTTCTGTCTACAGTAAGTCCTTGATCTGGGAGATTTGAAGAATGAGCCCACAGACCATGGAGATCAGTGATAAGATAGGATTTATTAGATAGAAAATAATAGGGAAGGAAAGAAAGGCACCAGAGCCTCTGACAGAAGTGGGGAGACCCAACTGGGGAAATCCCCTCCATGAGTCTTTTTTTTCTAGGGGCTTTGTACTGTTTCAGGAATTGCACTTGGCAAGAACTTGACAGACTTCCATGTTGATTAGTGATTGAATGAGGGTATTAAAAAGTGAATGCAGTTCTTTCAGCTCCAGGAGAAAGGGGCAGGAAGTCCACTCCAAAAAGTCCTGCCTTACATGGGAAAAATGCCCCTCTCCTGTCTTACTTGTATTCAGAGAGTGCAGTTTGGAGATAAAAAAGTCTGTTTAGGCCTACAAAACAGGGGTCCTTGTCCAGCCCCCAATGGGGGAAACTTTGTATCAGCCCCCCCATAATTCTTCTCTGCCACTTCAACAAATGAGTCTTTATTCCCTGTCTTTTTCCCCATGATCCTGTCTCTCTTCTTTTCCTTTCCATCTTCTTCCTTCTTTCATTGCCTTCATTTCCTCTTTTCTCTGCCTTCCTGACTCTTGTTGATCTTTTGTTTTCCCAAGTCCTGACTAACCCTCCCCCTACTTTCCACCAGGAGATATTGCACAGCTGCAGCCCCGTCTGTTCCAGTGTGTGACTCACGATGCAGTAGTATACGCCAGCATCTCTCAGGGTGACATGGGGCAGGACCAAGGTGCTGGACTTTCTGTCTGCAGCGATGATCAGAGAGGCTAAGTCATTGGTCACAGTGTTTTGTAAGCCGTGAACTAGATACTGTAGCCTCTTACTGGGATTTTGCCAATACCAAAATATATATTCAGTGGCAATGATGGTAGAATGGTTACAAGGCAGATTTACAGCTCCTCCTTCAGTACAATCCATGGAGTTGGGTTGGGTGGTCTTAGCATCAGTTATAGTCCCTAATAGGTTAAGAAAATTAGATTAGCTCCCAACACCCAAATCAATGTAATTCTGTGGATCAAGAATATGATACTTCACACTCCCATAACTCCTGCTTGGCCCCAACCACCTATACTCAAGTGCTTTAATTTATGTCCCACAAGAACACAAAGATATCACTGGTATTAATTATAGACCAAAAATACAAGACAATAATCAGAGACTCTATGGGCTGTATTCCATAGGTCCTTGGCTCAAAATCCTAGAGATTTCTTATAACTGGACACTCCTAAGAGCTGTCCTGGGATCATGGCTATGGTCTAACCTGCCATGTAGTATGTACTTCCTAAACAAATGCACAGACCAGTTCTCCTTTTTATCTCTAGTATGCACAGGGAAAGGAGGGAAGAGCAAATCACTTGTCAGGATCCCTTGACCTCAAAAGCCATCCCTTGGTAGACCCAGAACACTTACCCAACGTCAGAAACACAGCTACTCCTGTCACCAGCCTCATACTTCAAGGACAAACTAGAATCATGCACTCAGAGTTCAGTTTGGTTTTTTTTTAATCTGACTCTAGCCAGAGGACAGAAGCAACAGCTATTAGTAAAGACTTGCAAGGAGTGCAGCTGTCCCTGTGTTGTCAGCAGGAACTTGTCAGCAGGATCTTGTCAGCCAATGTTAGAGCAGTTCCTTGTCTAGCTCTTCCTTCCCAGTTTTAGTCAGGCCCCTGAGAAGAGGTTAAAAATATCAACAAAGCAACCCCAACTCAGAGAGTGTCTGCTGAAATCATTCATGAGCTTTAAAATCTAAGAGGCTGGCTCTAGATGAGAAAAATCAATCACACAGATATACTATTTCTATCTAGAACCCTTGTTCCATCATTTCCTTCTTAATGCATCAAAGAAATTATCTGCTGCTCTGTGTGGGCTTTTAGAAAGTGCCATTTAATCCCAGAAACCATTTAATTCCAGTAACCTGTAATGAGCCCCATTTTGTAAGGAGCGAAAATTCCAACTACATATCAGGAATTGCAAAGGAGTTTCAAAGGTAGATAGTGAAGTGCTCAAGGGGAAAGGAAAGACTAATAACATTGAGACTGAAAGCCAAATTTTCTGAAACTTGGGTTTTCTATAGAGGTCCCTGGAATCACATATCGGCCATCATCTAGGTAGGTGTTCCCCAGTGCACCTGTTCTTGGTATAGTGACTGTTGTCCTGAGTAACGCTTAGCCTCCTTAAGCACATAGCATTAATGCTCATTCTCACACTTCTAAGCCTGCACTTATGGCTGCTGTGCACAAAAGACACTGAAGAAAAGAGAAGACACAGTAGGGAAAGCAGACCAGGGTGAGTGGGGGTAATAATAGATAAAGCAAGGTAGGAAAATGTATAAAAAATAGGGAAGATAGATGATTGAAACGGAGGAAGCTTGTTTAGGGAGGTGCTCAGGTTCGGTCACTGGTGTAAGGGCTCCTGAAGCCTTGAACCAAAAAATCAAAAAGATATCATAAAGTACAAATTGTTTGAAGATGATGAAAGTGTCCTTTTTCCTGTTTTCTGTGAAACTTCAGTAGAAAATAAGCTTAGCTTCCCTTTGCCCAAAAAGAAGTTAAGTTTGCAGATGAAGCAACCCCCTCTTGTGACTGAATAAATGAACTGCAATCTTTTGAGAGACCTCAGGTTTGAAGACAGAAAGATTGTCTTTGTTATTATCCTTCTGCACTCATCTCTGTTTTGTTGGCCCCATAACATTCCAAGGAAAGTTTTAACTATTTTTATTACTTTTTAATTTCAACAGTATCCCCATTATGATTCTCAATTGTTGACTTTGGTTTAATTTTTTTTCTTTCTGATCTTCTTATTTAAAGGCTGGTTCAAAAACCCATACTATTTAATCTTTGTATGAAAGATTGTCACAGTAATTATATCTCATGAGTGAGTAGATGAATCATTATTTACAAATTTATTGCGAAGACTTATGCTGATAAAATCTTTAAGTTATTCTGCATGCCTTCTGGTTTTCAAAAAAAAAAGATAACAGGGTCAGACTTATAGTCAAAGATAGACAGAAAATTCACCAAAGAATTTAGAGAAGGAATTCAGGTTACAAATATATAGAGTAAAAGTCATAGTAATGATATTTTATTCATTTAACAAACTTTCCTTGTGAGCCTACGTGTGTCAGATTATACAAATACCAGTAAACAGTACAATACTACTGAAAATATAAGAAGAAACAAAGAATAAGATTTTTAGTAGTACTTTATCTGTGAAAATATACAATGTCAACACTATGATTAATGGTGAAATACTGAACATTTCCCCTCTAAACAGATACAATATTACCACTTCTGTTCACAACCACATTGGAAAAACTGGCATTAATAGGGAAAATAAAACACATAAAATTTGGAAAGGAATAAGTAAAACCATACTTATTCATAGATGACACACACAAAATGTAATCCCGCTGGATCATAGGCCTAAAAGTAAAAGGCGGCAAATGCTATAAAGTTTGTAAACAAAGACATAGGAGATCATCTTTATTACCTTGGAAGGGGGCGGAGATTTCTTCAAATGTGCACAAAAGGTACTAATTATAAAAGAAGAAAATAAATGACAGTGTCAGACTTGTTGACAGAAATTTGACTATCTAGGGACTGAGGAGTGCCAGTTTGAGGATCCGTCTTACTCTCTGATGTCAGTGGAGGCCAAATGCAGATCCTGGAATCCTGTCTCCATTATGTAGCAAGACAGTATTCCCCTCCTCCTGCTGGAGTGGTATCAGAAAATGCCAGATACACAGAAGTTCCATTAAGATACAGAGGCTCAAATGCAATAGTTAAAAGTCTAGATTTCAATAAAAAATTACTCACCATACTTAGAACCAGAAATATCTTACAAACAACAGTGCCAATACTGAGATGAGATAGATGGTAGCATTATCTAATCAAGGCATTAAAGGAACCATGATTAAAATGCTTTAAAAAAAACTACACACATACTTGAAACAGATGAAAAAATAGGAAGCATTAGAAATAGTCTCAGCAAAGAAGCAAAATATGTAAGAATCACATGAAAATATTAATTTTAAAATGGCAATGACTGAAATAAAAAGCCCATCAGATGGGCTCAACAGCAAACTTGGAGGAGCAGAGAGAATTATCAGTGAACTGGAAGACAGAACAAAAGAGATCACTCAACCTGAATAATAAAAACAGAGTGATAAAAAATGAACAGAGTTTTAGGGAGTTATAGGACTGTACTCCCTAGTAGGATTCCATTTATGTAACATTCTTAAAATGATAACGTTATAGAAATGGAGAACAGATTAGTAGTTCCCAGGGACCAGAGAAGGGGTAGGGACAGGAAGGAAATGGATGTGACTGTAAAAGGCCAGCAGGAAGCATCCTTGGGCTGATGATGGTACTCTACACCCTGACTGTATCAATGTCAATATCCTGTTGTCCTATTGTACCACAGTTTGGCAAGATGTCACCACCAGAGTCAACTGAGTAAAGGGTACACAGTATCTCTTTCATTTATTAAAACATATGTGAGTTTACAATTATCTCAAAATTAAAAAGCTTAATTAAAAATGTGGTTTACCATACCAAGTACTAATAAGATTATAGAGCAACTGAAACTCTTATTACAATTCTGGGGGATGTATAAAATGCATAACCTTTAAAATTGTAAGTTTCTAATAAAGTCAAATATATGCCTATCCTGTGGCCTAATAATTCTACCCTAACAATAAAACTTGCACAAGAATGTTCAACGAGTTTACATGTCCACAAAAAGACTCATGTAAGAACGTTCACAGCAGTTGTACTCATAGTAGCTCTGAACTGGCAACCACACAAATTTCCATTACCAGAGAAATGAATGCACAGAAAGAAATATTCATATAATGGAACAGCAATCACATGAGAAACACAAAAAATGATCCCATTTATATGAAATTTAGAAAAAGCAAAACGAATCTAAGGTGATAGAAATCAAGTAGTTTTTATCTTGGAGTGGGTATGGATTGTGAAGAGGAATGAAAGAATTTCTGTGTTGGTAGAAATATTCTACGTCTTGATTGGGGGAAGATTATTACACAGGTATATGCATGAGTGAATATTCTGCACACCCAAGGTTTGGGCATTTTAGTTTACTTTTTGTAAATCATGCCTCAGTATAAAAAGCCAAAGAAATATGCTGAATTGATCAGAACTAGGTGTGGTGACAACACAAATAAAATGCTGCAGCTTTCCTAACGTCAGGATCACCTAGGTCTTCCTGACATTTCTAATTTGCTTTGCTGAAGATTCTCTTAGGTTTTTGAATCAATTCAAATAAAGGAAGTAAAGGTTTATCCTTTGTGGTTGGGCATCAGGAAGCACAACCTCCTAATAATCGTACTTTCGTGTCAACCTATGTGTATATATGTTAAAAAATGAGTTCATATTGAGACCTCATATTTCAATCCAACTCCACTGGGATTGTATAACCTTCCACTTCATTATTTTGTCACTTCTCCTCCCAACAGGGAGGAATCTGGCTCTTGTAATCTACTACATATTTTATTTATACTTCCTAATAGTAAACATAAATTAGCTTAAGAATTGCTAACCCATAAGAAACAAATTTACTCACTAGAGAATGGTATGTGTGTGCCCCTTTTTGCCTTTAGCCTTAGTGTATCCACTCAAAATACTATTTTCAAAAGTTATGTAGGTTAATTTTTTCCCTACTAAGGAATTTCAGCATGGCTGCATGTGTATTAATCATTGCAATACAGTTAGGTTTGTGTGTTATAATCCTATTTCATTTGGGGTTCCATTCACAATCTGATTGTTTTTAATTGACACAGTAAAATTTACTCTTTGTGGAACGAGTTCTATGGTACAGTTCTTGCCAACCCCAGGCAATCCTTTGATCTGTTTCCCATTGTTATAATTTTGCCTCAGTCCATATGTCATGAGGATGAGATCACACAATTTGTAGTCTTTTGGTCTTTGTTTCTTGTACTTACTAAAGTGCATTGAAGATTCATCCATCTTTTGCCTGAATCTATAATTCATTCCTTTTTATTGCTGAGTTCTACTCAGTCATACGGCTATTCTGCACTTTGTCCACGCTCCAGTTCAACATCTGGGTTGTTCTCAGTTTTTAGGGATTATGAACTAAGCTGCTAAAATTTATTCACAAATAAATTTTTATGTGAACTTAACTTTTATTCCTATTGGCTGAGGGATTGCTGAATCATGTTGTAAGTGAAAGTTTAATTTTATAAGAACTGCCAAACTGTTTTACAAAGGGTTCACCATTTTTCTTTCCGACAAGCAATGAGTGAGAATTCTAGTTGATCTGCAGCCTAACCAGCACTTGATATATTTGAATGATAGTCATGTTTATAGGTGAGCAGAGGTAAGTCACCTCACCTCTTGAGGTTTCACATTCTTCACTTATAAACTGGGAATTGTAGTATCTGTTTCATAAAGTATTATTATTATCACTTGTTTTTATTCCTATCTTTTGTGAGCAAGGGAGAAAAACAGAGATGTTGACTAATGGGCCTAGTAAAGATAAAGACTAAGGAAGAATCGCTCTTTCTACAGCACAGAGATTCAAGTTGGATATGGGCAAAAAAGGCATAATTAATGCCTTCTGAAAGAGGTCTTTTAAACAGATTCTGCTGGTATGCTTTTAAAAAGTAGTTGAACTAGGTGTATGCAGGCTTTGGGAAAGATCTTCAAGTAATCAGTGAAGACAGGCCTTTTGGAGGAAGAAGTCAATAAATTCCCTTCAATACTACAGTCAAATTGAAATGATCAGCTGGCCCCTTGTCCTGTACATGGCATGTCCTAGGAAGAAATTGTCCAAGAGTCAACAGGTGAGAGCCTTTTATATGTGCTTAATAACAGAGGTACTGGGAAGGAAAGAAAAACAATTAGTGAAGAGAATCAAGAATTATCAGACCATACTCTGTTTAAATTTGATAAAGAGCCCAAACTGGATCCTAAATACACAGGTAAGATTTTTTCTTTACAGGTGAAATCATCTCTGGCCACTGTTTTGATGGATGGAATCATTTCCCTACTGGCTATTACAGGCATTGTTTTTTGTTTCTCTTTCCTGAATTACTTATGAGTCTTTTTTGAATTCATCTCTGTTTTCCAATGCTTGTTATTTTGTTCATTTATCTTTTACTTTGGAGTGACTTGTTTGGAGTGACTTTCCAAACAACAGAAAACATGAAATAAAAAGAGAAAGAGGATAACACTTGGTGAGATGAAGATCCAAGAAACAGGAAAAGAGGTGATAGTTTGAGAGGACGGATGTGCAAATGGGTCAAGACTGTGGCAGAGAGAAGAAAGAAATTTTTTGAAAATAACTTTAATGTGTCTATTTTTGGTACAACTTTGTAATAGTCTTAGAAATCTTATAATGGGTGAAAATGATCAAATAACTACACTACTCTAAGAAATTAACCTAAACGTGTGTGAGCTCCCATCCTTATTTTTCTGTACACATACATTACTTTATAAGTGGTACAGTACCATATTTTATATGTGGCTTTGTTCCTTTGATACATTAAATTAATTCCCGTGTTATAAAATTTTCATTATAATAATTTCCCTTCCTTCCTTCCTTTTCTTTCTTCCTTTCTTTTTCTTTTACTTTTTGAGGTGGGGTTTCACTCTGTTGCTGTGCTAAAATACAGTACATCATCATAGCTCACTACAGCCTTGAACTCTGGGGCTCAGGCTCCTCCAGTCTTCCCTCCAAAGTGCTAGCATGAAAGGCTTGAGCCACCACTCCTGGTCTACAGTAATTCCTATGTGTATAAAATATTTAATGACAAAGATACAAAAACTTCACTTTGACCATTTAGATGTGATGTAAAAATCTCACTTAATTTTACTGTTCAACTATAACACAGTTGTATTTTTTTCTTCCCTTTCTCAGGACAAAAATCTTTATAAGTTCAGAGAAACAGGGTAATTGGTCCAATTAATGGACATATTTTGGAATCTTAAAAATTTATGACTAATATCTTTTTCCCATGGTGAGACTGGTTAACACGGTGACCAGATATTACATCATTAACTTCATCTGAGCTTGGGGAGAGAAAATGAGAGATCATGGCTAAAGCTCTTGGTGAGCTCCTGGTTTCTTCTGAGCTCCTTATTTTAAAAAGAGCTTTGGGTAGTATGGACATTTTAACAATGTTGATTCTTCCCAGCCATGAGCATGATATGTTTTTCCATTTGTTAAGATTTTCAGCTATTTCTTTCTTTAGAGTTTCATAGTTCTCTTTATAGAGATCTTTCACATCCTTTGTTAGGTAAACTCCCAAATATTTCATCTTCTTTGGCACTACTGTGAACGGGATAGA
>CAUYTI010023967.1:0-12466 GCA_963575145.1 Galago senegalensis | reverse complement strand
AAAAAATTAAAAATATGAATGAAAAATCTAGTCAAGAAGCTGGAAATGAACAAATAATTAAAACAACAAAGCATAAAGAAAGTATTTATAAAGATAAAACCACAAATGAATAAGTAGACTTTATAAATCAGTCAAAACACAAATTTTGGGAGAAAGAAACAGCATAAACAAGATAAAATAATTATGAAAATGTGAAAGGTAAAACAATGCATTGTAAAATTAGAGAAAAGAGTCATTGAAGTTTAGTAAATTGAAAATTATATATATATCAAAGAGTTTACTTTGCATCCCTGATTACAAATAAATTTGTACTTCTAAAAGAAATGGATAGTTTTTAAATTACCAAATTTAACCCCATTAAATGTAGAACACTTAAAAAAACTAATTCTCATTAATAACGCATAAATATTTATTAAAAGACAGTCACAATAGGACATGATGAAAGAAAGCACTGGTTATTTTACCAAGGCTTTGCCTGGAATAGCATTTCCAGAAGTGTCCAGTCTGCGTTAAGGAATTCAGGTTGACTTTATAAGGCCAATAAAAAAAGCCCTTTGGAAAACTGGCCAGATACCCATCAGTAACATTTCCTGATCTGTGGTAAGTAAGAAAGGTCACTTGCTGATGGGTCTGGGAACAAACATGTGCTTAGAGACCTCAAGAGAAGAGGAATTTACCCAGTGCATACAGGTATCTAATGGCACAGATGAAACCTGGACTCATCAAAGGATTTCAAGAAAGTCCAGCTTGAGATTCCTTATAAAAGGTTCCAGCAAAGCCAATTTTAAAGGAAAGAAGAGCCTAGATGGCTAATAATTATGCTTACTGCACTTTATTCAAATAATCAGTATACTGAAGGTACAGTTTATTTTGGCAACTGAGTTGGTTCTGCTATAATTTGTCTTTAGTAAAGAGAGAAATTGGAGAGAGAAAAATAATTCAAAGAGAAAAGAGGCTGTGGCCCACCTGTATTAAATCCCAGCCTTGTCTATACTGTCAACTCATAAAATGAAACATAACTATTTTACTAAGATAATCTGTTACATGGGACTAAGAGTCTGGCCAAAGAGTATAGAATTATATACAGTAGTTATATTTACTCTGAAGCCTTAAGACTCAACAAAGGTTGCCTGTTGGCTACACTGGAAAAATTTGTGCAGTATTAAATATTATCTACTGTGTCTATATAGATATCTCAGGAAAAATTAAAACCTAAGATAAGAATTTCCTCAGGAAATGGTGTAACACTGCATCCTAGTGTGCCTAATCCATATACTCTGCTGAGCCTGCTGCCTGCAGAAGCTAAATGGCCCACTTGCATGGACTTAAAAGATGCCTTTTTTGGTATAAGACTGGCTCTGGGAAGCCAGAGGCTGTTTGCTTTCCAGTGGGAGAGATCAGACACGGGAGCTGCGATTCAGTACACATGGACCAGGTTGCCACGGGAGTTCAAAACACCCACAATTTTTGGAGAAATGCTGGCTCATGACCTCCAGAAATTCCCAGCTAAGGAATTAGAATGTGTGCTGCTCTAATCTGTTGATAACCTCCTTTCAGGGCACCCTACTGGGGAGGGCTAGACTTGAGGCACGGACTATCTTTTATGACATCTAGAGGTATGTGGCTATAAAGTGTTCAAACAAAAGGCCCAGATTTGCCCAGCAGCAAGTACATTATCTAAGATTTACTATCCAGCAGGGGTAGAGGTATGTAGGCATGAAATGGAGGTAGGTCATTAATTGCCCCCCCAAACCCACAAGCTGAAAACAGGTTCCAGAATTCTTAGGCAGGATTGGCTTTTGTCGTCTTTGAATCCCCAACTAAGCCTTTGTATGAGGCAACTAAAAGAGAAGAAGGAGAGCCCTTAGAATGGGGAGGAGAACAGGAACATGCCTTCTACCACCTAAGGATGAGGCTGATAAATGCACCTGCATTTGGGACTACCAGACTTGGCCAAGCCCTTCACTATGTATATCTCAGAGAGAGGAAAGATGTCTGTAGGTGTGTTAACCCAGCTGGTTGGGTCCTGGAAAGGCCTGTAGATTACCTCTCTAAGCAGTTGGATAGAGTGGCAAAATGATGGTCACCCTGCTTATGGGCTCTAGCCTTTATAGCTCTCCTTGGGCAAGAAGCTGATAAGCTGACTCTAGGGTAGAATCTCAGAGTGAAAGTACCCCAATCTGTGGTCACTTTAATGGACAATAAAGGACATTTTTGGCTTTCTAATGTAAGAACACCCTGAACCAAGCCACACTCCTTCCAGTCAGTAGAAGAGAGCTTGAGCATGACTGTATGGAGGTTATAGATAATGTGTATTCTAGCAGACCTGACCAGGTCTGGTTGAGTGACCAGCCTTGGACAGTTGTAAATTGGGACTTATATGTAGACTGAAGCAGTTACATGATGACACAAGGTGAGCAGCAGGCTGGGTATGCAGTGGTTACCTTAACAGAGACTGTAGAGGCTAAGCCACTACCCCAAGGAACATTGGCTCAGAAGGCTGTTAATTGCCTTGACTCAAGCGTTAGAACTAAGTCAAGGGAAAAATGTGAATGCTTTTCTGACTCTCCAAGTACGTGGGGCATTGTACAAGGAGAAGGGACTATTAAATTATGGAGAAAAGGACATTAAGTACCAGGAGCAGATACTTCAGTTGCTAGAGACAGTATGGAAAACCCAGAAGATGGCAGTGATGCACTGTCGTGGACATCAAGGAGATGCTTCCACCATCACTAAAGGGAACACTAGGGTTGGTACTGAGGCAAAAAGGGCTGCATCCAAACCATACCAGGTTTCGCGAGTGGCTCCCCTCATCCCGTGGGTTCCAGAGCTGTCATCTATCTACTCCTGGGAGAAGAAGGAATGGTTGGCAGTGGAGGGGAGCCAGGAAGCAGAGGGAGGATGGATAAAGATGCCAGATGGACAAGTAGTATTCCCCCAGATTTTAGGAGCCACCATGGTGACAGGAGTATTTGATGAAGTTGCTGGGCCAGTGCTTCTACATCTCCCACCTGGCAGCCCTAGCCCAAACTGTCACTCTACAATGTGTCATCTGCAGCCAGTTCAACGCGTGCCAAAGACTGACGGTACCACCAGAAATCCAGTTGTATGGAGCAATGCCCTTCGAGGGCTTCCAGGTAGACCTTACTGAAATGCCCAGGTTTAGAGGGAAAAGTACTTGCTGGTGGTGGTCTATCAGACTTGGAATAGGTAAAAGCTTTCCCCACCAGGATAAAAAGGACTCCTGAATTAGCAAAAGTATTGCCCAGAGAAATCGCCCCATGGTTTAGGTTGCCAATTCTGGTTTAAATTTGACAATGGGTTAGGCTTCATAACAAAACTAGTGCAAATAATAAGCTAATGTTTTGAATAACTTATTGGCCTCAAAGCTTAGACAGAGTAAAGTGCCTGAACAGGACCATAAGAACAGAAATTGGTAAACTGCCAGGAAGCAAAGTTTAATTGGATACAGGCCTTGCTACTGGTGTTGTTCAAGGAGGCCTCTGTCAATCCTCTGCAATTTAGCACGAACTCCTAAAAGAACTAGAAAAGACTTAACTGAATAGACAAAAAACCCTAGAAAGAGTAACAAGGAAAATCTCTGCTGGGGTAATTAACCGTGTTCTGTTTAGTCTTTTGTGTCTGTACCTCTTTTCTCTCTGGAGGATCAAGGGACCAAGTCTAGGTCTAGAATCAGAAATTGGTCCCCCTGAAACCAAGGTAAAAAGGACTTTTCACCATCATCCTGACCACACACACAGCAGTGAAGGTAGAAGGAATCCTCACCTGGAGCTGGCTGAACAGGACTTCACTGCCCTTTGGGAAGTAAATGTAACTTTTAAGACAGTGAAGATGCCCTCCTCCAGCCACATACTGGGAGCTAGCTGGTCAATGCACAGCTGAAGCCTGAGGAAACTCCTCAAGGGACTTATCTTAATTGGACTTTGAAGTTTGGGAAAAGGGGGCAGGGGGAATGTCACAGGGAAAAGTAAAAACTCGTATGCATATTAGCCCACCACCATGGTACTATTAAGGCCTGAATAGAGAACCCAAGAAGAGTGATATTCCCTAAAACCTCAGTGCTAAAAAGTAAATAATATTGGCACCTGAAGAAACAAGCTGACACTGAGACCCCAAATTAAAATGTATTGGAATCTCAAAAGGGGGTAATGAGAGAGAATACCATGGAAGGTTGAGGTCTGGGAGAACAGGTCTTCTCAAGGAGACCACAAGGATGCACCTGCAGGGTCCTCTCCATGGTGACTCAGCTCTTGGGAATTTGTAAACTTAACTGCCTGGAACTTGGAAATTTCCAAGTTCTGTGAAATCCTATAGTTTTGTATAGGCTTGTATAGCATCTCCCATTTGATTCAAACTGGCCCATGAGAAGGGTACCTGTGGGATAGAACTTTGTGACTGTCAATAAAAAGGGAAAGACCAAGCCTGTTGGGGAGCATGGCCATTTGGAAATCTTCTATGCCATAAGCAATATTATATATTATAATAAATATTCAGACTAATATTACATACACTACTAAATTAAATAATTGCAAACAGATTAAAGCAATTTTTTTTAAAGTTACCAATGTCCAGGTTGGAATTATTCTGATCCTACAAGGCTGATCAAATTTAAGAAGGGAATTCATAAAACACACCATATTAATAGTTCTCAGGGAAAAAAACAGATGATGACTTTCTCACAGTTAAATTAATAGGTAGTTATGAGTTTTAAAGCAGACTAACTGTCCCAAGAATTATCCATGAGGACCTATCTTGTAAAATACTTTGATTTTAGAACTGGGAACTAAAAATATCAGACCTAAAAGATTATCCTTTAGATTACCTAAAGATTATTAACACATTCCAATAGAGAATATGACCTCCAAATAATGTAATGGGCAAGCTCCCATTCCCACTCTGTCTCCCAGCTCCCCTCCACATCCCCCAGGGTTGATTCTGAGAAAAACCTTCAGAATAAGGAAGCACAGAAAGTCCCCAAGATTACAAAAATAAAAACCCTAGTCCCTGGTGAACAAACAATAGTGGGAAACCTACCTAAGCTGTGTTACCCAACCTGTATCCACTGTTACCAGCCTGTAACCCTGTACCCAGCTAACCACAATGTTTCACTTCTTTACTAGCCTGCTCACTTAGCTACACAAAAAGAGGATAAAAGACAAACTGCCCTCCATTTCAGGGCGGCTGCCTCTCAGGGCAGCGGTCCCCTGCGCAGGTGCAATAAATCTCCAATTAATTGCATCTAAGTGGGATCTGAGTCTATCTTTTCAGATCATGATGGTTACAAAAACAAGAGTAATGAGTACTAGTTGAAATATTTTAATAGTAGAGGTGAGAAAAGATGAATTTCCCTGCACCAAAATTCAGTGGCATTCATATCCATTGCATAGTTTCTCTCCTTTTATAATATGAGAGGTGGTGGGGAATGCACCAGTGTGATGATAAAAGGGCATTTTCTTTTTTTTTTTTTTTTGATAAAAGAGCATTTTCCTTGTGTTCTATTTAGTTTACCAATTCAAATATATGAAACCCAATAGAACAAACAATTCTATTTCCAAGTGATATAAAATCCTGCCTGAATATTCTAGGATATAAGAAATATACTTCCCAGGATAAGAGAACATCCTTAGCCAAGGAAAGATAAAATTCCAACATAGGTTGATAAAATTGGCTTTGATGCCAATGAAATGTGACCATTTGACCTACACAGTCTCCCGGAAAGAGTGGATTGGTGAAACTTTTAGAGTATTTATGACACAGAGCCCCATAAGACTTCAATGAACAAAATTCTAAGGAGGGACCACTTTCTATATCCTTCTACTTGACAAATAACAGTTAAAATACCTGAGTTTCTAGGGATCTCAGGGGAACACTATTCGCTCTGCTTCTCCACTACTAAAATCAACACAAAGGAAACATATAAACCAATATATACAACCATCTGCATAGCATTTAGGAATACATACATGTACTTGGAAGGTTTGATTTATCCTTCACAGAAGCTGGAAAAGTTATCCCCCAGGAGAAGCAGACATAGAGAATTCCTGACAGTGATTTTACACATAAGTCATCACAACCTATGCCCAAAATTTCCCACTCAGGAAGAAGGAATGGTGCAAATGGAAACTGTTTATCCTTGCGTCCCCATCTACTTCTGCTATTTTAAAGTTTCATGTACAGGTCCTTGAGTAAGGAAGATAAGTGAGCCAGGAGAGATAAGGCAGGGAGCAGTCGTATGTCCTTGCATGTATAGGATCTTGCCTCAGACAGATGTTATCAAAGTTATACCAACAGCAGCTAAGGTATGGGGACAAAGGAATGAGAAGAGAAAAAAATGAAAAGCCTTTTATAGATTCTAAAATAGGTAAAACTTGTGAAATCATTGCAAGGGAAAGAGCTTTGTAAAGTCAAAAGAACTAAGGCAGGAACTATAATTTAGAAACTTAGTCATATTAAAACATAGATAGATAATGAAAACAACAGGGAGAGTTTTGTGAAAATATCAGTGCTTAAGTTTCTTTCTCAATGTGTATCAGTTTTCCACATTAAACTGCAGTTGGTGGTATTTTATTATGTCTCCAAGATGGTAATGTGCAACTACAGTTCGGGGTGGCTGAACTATGGGTCATAAAATAATCTTTGGAGCCCACTTGCATTGATCTTTATATTAACACTTTTCTCAACTAGAGCTTTCACATTTAATGGTAACTAACATCTTTTACAACCATATCTGCGGTTAGCATTATTCATATGATATGTAAATTGCCAGTCTTTTCATGTCATCATATATAAATCAATTTATTCTTTTTCGAAAATTACATGATGCATATGGTAGTACATAAAAATTAATTTTAAAACACTTATGAATAGAAATTTAGTGTGTCAAATTTTTTAAATTCCCTTCAAAAAAATGAAAAATAAGCAAAAAAAATTTACTGTCACTTATTCTTAAAAGGTAAGAGTCTAGAGCCAAATAACTTTGCTTTGAGTCTTAGATATATGGCATATTAAGTGAGAGTCTTAAAAAATGCATATATTTTCTGTGTATAAGTGATCATATTTGTAAAAAAGAATAAATATACCATGTTGTTTGTCTTAAGTGATTTGTTACAAGCAAAATTTTAAAAGAGTGCCCAATATAGTACACAGCCATAGAAGTATAGAATAGAATCCTAGAAAGGGATGCAGGGGTGTCCAACCTGCAGGCCACATGCAGATTATTTAAGATCTGTTTTGCTTAGCTGTGGTGTCAGAATTGTGAAAAGTATGCATGGACCCTTTTTTGGTTTATGAGCTGTCCAGCTTTTGTTAGTGTTTGCATATTTAATGAATGGCCCAAGGCAACTCTTTATTTTTCCAATTAGCAGCAGAGAAGGCAAAAGATTGGACACCCTTAGACTATGAACACATTCTAATGTGGTTAATGAAAATTTGTTATAGAAAAGAGCAGTATCATTTATTGAAACATAGCAGCAAACTAAATACATTAAAACATTTTTAAGATCATTATCAAGTATAATTTGAGGAATACAAATATATTTCAATTTGTTAAAACTAAAATATATAATTTTCACATTAAGAGAATAAAAGAGAAAATTATATAGATTTATCAATAGTCAACTATTGATGATTAAAGAATCTTGACAGCTATAAGTAGCAATAGACTAAATACGATAAGAAATATCATAATCACCTATAGCTAACATCACAATTATTACAGAAATCTTGATTGCTTTTTCCATAGCATGAGGAGAACCCAGTCAGTTAAATTAGGAAAGAAATATAAGAGTGTGCAAGGTTGAATAAGAAAAATAATCTTATCTGTATTAGCAGATGGCTAGGTGATATATGTAAAATCTCCTAAAAAATGTCCATTAAAAAAGGCAATTGCTAGAATTAAAAAAAAATGCATTATGGTAACAGGATATAAGATCAATATACCAAAATTAATTGTTTTTCTGTATCCCAGAAACAAAAATTGGAAAATAAAATTTTATAAATTGACCCATACAAAGCCAGACAAAAATTAAGAGAGAAATAGGACACAGCTTCACTGAACTAGGAGTAAGTTGGCTTTACTGGCCCCCACAAATCAGCAAAAGCAAATATACTGGCATTGATATTAACATCAGTGATATCCCAGAACTCACCTATGAGGAGGAAACAGTTTCTGGAACCACGGGAAAGTGAAAAACGTCCATGCAGAAAGTAAAAGAATCAGACTTTTATATACACAATATCCTTCCCTCAAACTGCCAAGTGTGCAGCAATTTTTTCCCTGCCTCCTGGTTACTACACTGGAAAAGTCAGATCAAGGAGGGCAATTAGTTTCTCCACCATCTCGGGCTCCCTGGCAGGACATCCTTCCCTCTTTCCACCAATAGGAAGCATCATGAGTGCCTAAAAGGGAGAGAAAAACAAAGTAGGGAGGTGAGACTGGAACCTCTCTTCTGTAACTCAGCCATAGTAAGACATCTGTATCAGCACATCACACCATAGATTTATGTTCCACAGAGCTCCAAGGCATAAACTTCTAGCCAGCCTTCCCTAGACTATCCTCTTGGGACATTCCCCTTCTGGGATGGGTAGTGCTTTGAACATTGGCTAGAGCTGAGGCAAATCTGGGTTTAAGATTCATTCATGACCTTAATAGGAAGACTAAAAGACCAATCTATCCTAAACAATAATAGCACCAGCAACCTGTTAAGAGATACACTTTTGATACAATAATATGTCAAAATGTGGAAGAGATGGAATTAAAGGCTAGGCTTTTTTTTTTATTTTTTTACTTTTACCTTGTTCTATTGTCTTCTTTGTGACCAAAGATAAGTTTTCATCTATTTGAAATAACTTGTTACAGCTATGGAATTTTTTTTGTGTGAGCAGTCACAGTAAACACAAAACAAAATCTATAAAAAAAATACATTAAAAATGAAAAGGAACAAACTGAAGCATACTACCACTTAACCCCCAAGAAAGACAGCAAGATAGGAAGAAGAGTTACTAAACAACCATAAAACAAATAGCAAAATGGCAATAGTAAGTCCTTAACTATCAATAATCTATCTTTAAATAAAACAAAGTGTTTTATGTACATACAACCCAGTGAATAATAAAACATTTTCAATACTGTTTAAAAAGCCTTGCATTAAGATAAGGGCCTTGGGCCAGGCGCAGTGGCTCACACCAGTAATCCAACACTCTGGGAGGCTTAGAAGGGTGGATTGGTTGAGCTCAGAAGTTCAAGATCCATCTGAGCAAAAGGGAGACCCTGTCTTACTAAATATAGAAAAACTAGCCTGACATTGTGGTGGGAGCCCATAGTCCCAGCTACTCAGGAGGCTGAGGCAAGGGGATTGCTTGACCCCAGGAGTTTGAGATTGCTGTGAGCTATGATGCCACTGCACTCTACCCAGAGCATGGAATGAGACTCTGTCTCAAAACAAAACAAATAACAACAAAAAAGATAAGGACCATGGAAGGGGCTGAATGAGTTTTTATAATATTGCCACCCCTCACCACCACCCATGATCTTCCCCACCCATGCCACATATCCTCAACTCTAGCCACAGTACAGAAAATCATGGAATTGAAAAATCTGCTTATCATTCCATGCCTCTCTATAATTTCACTACATGTTAACATGTACATTTACTACCCTTACATATTTTATATAGTTTAGATATCTTGGTAATTTGCACAAAGAACACAATACTGTATTGTATTCTTGTATGATTTGCTTTGCACACACCCTTGAGATCTTTGTATATACTAATATTTAGAACTGTATTTCATATATTTTCATAATATATAATAATCCACTATGCAAACATAAAAATTTTTAGTATTTACTCTTCTACAAATTGATAATTGGAGTGGTACTTTATTTCCTTTTGTTTTGTTAGAATGAATAATTCTACTCTAGATTACTGTTTACAAATCTCAAATATTGTGTACAACACAAATAACTGCCAGTGACTGAAATACTGGACGGGTAAAGAAAGTAACACCTTGTGTATATAAAATCAGCTGGGTTTGGATTGTTCATTGAATGGTGTTACTTGCCCTTAATGTAATAACAATATGTATATATTTACTTTTTTAAAAAATCACTATTTGTATATTTTGCTTGATTAAATTTTTTTGAGACAGTCTCACTATGTCACCCTTGGTAGAGTGCTGTGGCATCACAGCTCACAGCAACCTTCAACTCTTGAGCTTAAGTGATTCTCTTGCCTCAGCCTCTCAAGTAGCTGGGAGTATAGGCACCCACAACAACACCCGGCTATTTTTTGGTTGTAATTGTCGTTGTTTTTTGGCAGGCCCAGGCTGGATTTAAACCCACCACCTCTGATGTATGTGTATAGTGTCCTAGCTCCTGAGCTATAGGCACTAAGCCCTTTTTAAATTTTTTTTTATTTTTTATTTTTTTATTGAGACAGAGTCTCACTTTGTGGCAGAGTAGTTTGGTAGAGCACTGTGCCATCATAGTTCACAGCAACCTCCAACTCTTGGGCTTAAGCAATTCTCTTACCTCAGTCTCCCAAGCAGCTGATACTATAGGCACCAGCCACAACACCTGGCTTTTTTTTTTTTTTTTGGTGGAGATGAGGGGGGTCTGTTGGGGGCATCTCACTCTGGCTCAGGCTGGTCTCAAACCTCTGACCTCAGGACAGTCCACCGACTTCAGCCTTCCAGAATGCTATGATTACAGGCATGAGCCACCACACCCAGCCTGCTTGGTGAAATTTTATGTGATTTTTGAAGTTAAAAAAAATTAAAAGTTTGCTTTTTTTCAAACTCCAAATAAGCCAGTAGCAACTTACGGAGATCATAGCAGTTACCTGTTTTGAAAAGGAAGCTTCTGAAACCAAAGAAGAATTTTAAAAGGTAACAAAGGTTTATGCAAGTGACCTACTGAAGAAACTGCTACTACCACTGCGGTGAGGATTTTATGCCAATATCAGAAACAAATTATCAAATATATACAAACCTTAAAAAGCAATCAATATTCAAATTGTTCGACTTACATGAAAAAATAGTATTATATATTATTTTAAATTACTCTGAACACCTTCTTTGAAGACACTAGTTTTTAAGTTTTCTAGAAGAGGCATTTTATGGTGATTGATGGCAACGTCCTACATGAAGTTCCTTAGTCATGAACAAATTCTACTCTAATAGCAGGCCTTTATTCGTCACCTAATAGCTACTTTTTCATAGGCTATGTGAAAGATAACTTGTCACCAAAATTATGAATAAATTTAATACATAAAGACCTCTATTTTGGAGCTCAGAGTAGATAACTAAAAATAACAAACATTAGATTGGCAAGGAATATTAGATCAAGAAGAGATTATTCCTTCCCTGCACTTCAAATTTAACTTCCACAAAATCTAATCTCCCTAAAACAATAACAGAAAAACATTTATTTAGTCAACCTCCTTTAGTTTAGCAAGGATGAAATAACTAATTTCTACTATTCATTCTAAATCGTCATTCTGAGTCCATTTCTCTAATGAGGGAAAAACAATCCACTGATGATACATTTGAAAGAAATCTAATAAAACAGTCACACTTCCTAAGTTATAGCAGGAGGTTCACTGCGTTTCAAGGACATGTGAAGTGTTCCACCAAGGACTAGAAAATTTACTCACCAGAATGAAAAACAAAGGTCAAGATGGTGAAAACAGCTTTGATGCATAGTGATAATGAGGCATTTCACTGAGTCTGTGGGGAAGAGCCTCTAGAATGTTGGTTGCAATGGCACGGGGACCCATGGACCATTTCCAGCAGATAGGTATGCAAAATCTCAGTGTCCACTTTGAGAAAGTTTCTTACTTGTAAGGAACTGCTCCAACCCACCAGATTCCTAGTTCAAGGTGAACTGTTTGCTCTTTTCTTCCCTCAACTTTATTATTTAACAAAACATAACATAACAAGAAAAGGCCTTGCTAAAGATGTGTGACAGGTCAGGCAGGAAGACATCTATGAAGACATGAGAAAGAGTCTCTACAAATCTTTGGGTAAGCCCACAAGAAGCCTGGCTCAGTTTAAGGTAAATATGATCATTTGATTTTGTTTTACTCAGGAAAAACAAACAACAACAACAACAACAACAAAAACAGGAGTAGAAATGGCTCTATCTGGAGCAGTCATCATAGCAATGTTGCAACCAGAGCTATCTCCCCAGATTCCCCACATGACCTACCTCACAAAGAAAAATGACAGGTTAGGAGACTAATACCTCTGAAAGCTGAAGCAATCTCACTCACCTTTCCTCCTCAGCCATGCCTCTCCCTTCAGTTTACATACTTTTATTAATCTGTGAGTGAAGAGTTTGGTGGGGGTAAGATAGATGGCCCATGGCAGATAAGACTAAGAGACATCCTCTGTTCTCCCTGAGGGCTGGAAAGTGCATCATGAGAAGTATTTGACAAATACTTTC
>CAUYTI010023966.1:0-19515 GCA_963575145.1 Galago senegalensis | reverse complement strand
AGGCGCCTGTGGTCCCAGCTACTTGGGAGGCTGAGGCAAGAGACTCGCTTGAGCCCAGGAGTTGGAGGTTGCTGTGAGCTGTAATGCCACGGCACTCTACTCAGGGGGACAGCCTGAGGCTCTGTCTCAAAAAAAAAAAAAGATTTCCTTTTGAGATGAAGAAGATGATTTAAAATTGATTGTGGCAAGGGTTGCATAATCCTGAATATGCTAAAAATCATTGAATTATGTGCTGTATCAATAGAGCTATTACCCAAAATACGGGCAAAGGTTAAAACACTTTACCAAAGTAGAGATAATTATGGCAAATAGCACATGAACAGATGTTCACCATCATTAGTCACGGATAAATGCCAATTTAATAATACTGAGAGATACACCTATACAACTGTCAGGATGGTCAACAACAATGAGCAAAAAACATTTAACAAACTGACAATGCTAAGTTCTGATGAGAATGTGGAATTGGTGGTATTCTCAGGGGTTGCTCTTCAGGGTGTCTAATGATAAATTCCCTTTGGAAAACAGTTTAATAGATTGTTATAAAATTAAGCTTATAGTAACCATGTAACACAGCAATCTTACTCTAAGGGATTGACTTTAGAGAAATGAACATGTGTGGTACTACAAAGACATATACTTGAATGTTTATAGCAGCTTTATTTATAGTCACCAAAAACAGGAAACAATCTAATGCACCTCAAGTAGTGAATGGATCAACACATAAATGCATAGCTATACAATGGAACATTCCTTATCAACAGAAAGAATAAATTATTGTCATGTGCAGCATGCTTGCATAAGATAAACATTATGCTACGTGGAAAGAAGCCAGATCCAAAAGGCTGCATACCATATGATGACATTTATGTTATATTCTTGAAAAGCAAAACTACAGGGACAGAAAGGGATCAGGTATTTCCAGGGTTTGGAGGTGGGAGGGATGATTGATTATGAAGGGGCATAAGAAAATGTTCTGAGAGATCAAAATATTCTAAATCTTAATTTGTTGGGTGGTGACATGACTGTATACATTTGCCAATTTCATAGAATTGTATAACTAACAAAAATAACTTTTTCTATAAATTACATCTGATTTCACCTGGTTAAATTCTTTCTTTGGAAAATAATTATCCCAGTCACATAAGCTAATCTGGCATTTGGCTGTCAGTATCTAGCCCAGTTAGAGGCATCTACAAAAACTTGCATAAACATTTTTTCAATTGAATTGAAAATATTGGTGCAAGTTTACTTATAGTGTTGATTTGAAATGATGGGAATGATGTTATTATTCTAAGTGGGAGTTACGACTTCCCCAAAGTTACTCAGCCATGGAAGCTGAAGCAACGTCAAGACTCCCACTAGAATCTTCAAAGACATTTTTGCTAGGAAGTACTCAAGAAAATCTCTTTGGTGGAAAATATTCACATGTTTACCATACTTTCACATGAAAACAATGTATTGGATCCTTCTGACCATATAGCTGGGCAAATTTTCCTTCATATGTATTTGTTTTGTGCATTAGTCAGGTGGAGCTAGGTTATGCTGTGGTAGCAATTCACTTCAAAATTTCAGCAGCCCAACACTAAATTTTATTGGCGGTCATATAAAAGTCCACTGTTGGTCTGGAAAATTCTGCAAAACAGCTTTTCTGAAAATGAGGGGCTTTTTATTCCATACTGCTTCAGTCTTAGGGCGTCTGTATTTGCATAGGCCTCTACAATTGTGTGGAAAAGGGGAGTGAACTTAAGAGTCATGCGTCAGCTTTTAAAGGCTTCTGACCCAAAGTGGCAGGACACTTCAACTCCTATTTCATTGGTCAGTACAAGGTACATGGTCACACCTCACTGTAAGAGAGCTTGCAAATATAATCTTTTATGTACCCAGAAATATAGGAGAACCAGATATTAGTGAGTCAGTGGTGTCTACTGCTCTACTAATTAAAAAAGAAAAATAATCCTGAATCCATTATCCAAGGTGGTGGGTTTTTTGTTAAAGCCTAAACTATATTTTTAGTTCTTTTGTTTTCTATATCTGCATTAGGATTCTGAAGAAAGGATTAAAAATTCAGTGTGTTTAAAGTTTTTCAAATAAAATATGTGGCTACATATTCTGGATGTCACGCACCAACAATAACAATTTGAAATGGCTGTCCTTGCAAAATAAGCTTTATGTGGACAACGTCAACCTTTGGTAAATTGTGTCCAGGGGATTTATCATCCAGGCTCCACATCTGCATTTCCTGTACAGTTCTGAACACAGCTAAAGAAATGCTTCCTTCCACTCCCTGCATTTTAGAGTGTCAGTACCTCCATTCTTCCCTATTTAAACCTACAGAACTTGTTGAACTAAAACTTCAAGTATCCTGGTGTTACGAGAGTTATCAGTTTGGGTTAGACTGATTCTCTCTTAGGAATGAAGAGAAGAGAAAAATTTGTAAAAGGAAGGAAGGAAAGAGGGAGGGAAGGAAGGATGGATGTTGGGAAAGGAAGACAGGCTAGCATAAATATGTGGGGATGGGACAGCATTCTGTATACTAAATCTGGTTACATAAGAAAGGAGATGGGGCTCCAGTGCTTTGAACTCAGGGAAAGGAAAGATGGCTTCAGTATGAAACTCTGGATGTCTATGACGCTTATTTTCAATCCATCCTCACTCTCATTCATAATCAAGCCTTGTGCTAGATCCTGGGAACCCATAAATAGCACAAAATTTTTACTTACATGAGTTCCTGGGATTCTTTATTGGAAGATGTGAGGAATAAGCATGGGCGGGGCAAGAGAATCATGGGGCTGAAATGTTGGGGAAGAACCTAAGGCTCTGGCTATGCTTTCTTGAAATCTATGAGGAAAGATTAAACTTTCCTTAGTGACTTTCTAGAAAAAGGTCATACTCTTCCATTCTAACCGTGCCTTGCCAAAGCTTATTTTCTGTTGAAAGTATGTCTGAGTTCTGTTTTTATAGGTTAACCTTTCTGCTATCGACCACATATATTCATAACAAAGAAAACCACAAATTATTCTGAATTGAAAGGAGGGGACACAAATTTATTAACTTGAACTTTTGACTCAGATTGTTACAAATCATAGTCAGCTGTTCATTCCCCTTATGTTTCTTTCAAGGAGTCTTCCCTTATTGGACCAGATTGTTTAGAAAGCCATGGTTAGAATAATTGATTTGTGAATGTTAACAAACCCACGAGGGAGGTTCATGTTGCTCACTGCACAAGAAGCCAATTACTGAGACAGCAAAAATTGTCAAGGAAGAAAGGACTTCAGGAGATGCATCTGCTGGGACGGGGAGGCACTGACTGCCTCAAATCTACCTCCCTAACCAACAGGGTCAAGCTTTTTTTTCTTGAGGTGGAAATGAATAATGCACAAGGGGAGTGAAAATCCTCACGGGTTCAGGGGAGGAGGAGGGCACTGCAGGGTACGCAAGCGCCGTGAGAAATCCCGTGAACAAAAACTGGTGGATGAGTCCCTCTCAGAATGGAGATGTTAGTATTAGAATGAGCTAGGGGTTAGTATTGGTCAGTCTTTAAGCCTTCTGCGCAGGCTCAGTGCTTCCTTGGGAACAATCTACTGTGGCGCATCACTTATCTTGTCTTTTCCAGACAAATGAGTGGTGCTCTGTAGTTATCTCACGGCTGCAAGGAGGTTTTGCCATTCCTGGGAAAGAAACTCAAAAGGGAATGAATGCCTCAGTGCAACAGAAAGTTACAAAGTTCTGGTCAGCAAATCTTACTGGCTGGGGAAATTGAAACATAAGAGAACTATAAAAATTATTTAAAAATATTTTTCTGCTTGTGGAGCCAGTTACGTGAACAGTTGGGAAATAAAATGCATTGGAAATGTGGAGATTTTGCCTTCTGATATTTTTGTTCAATCTTTGCATACGAAGAGACTTTATTCATATGAAAAAGGTTTATTCAATACTAGTGTGAATTAAAATAAAACTTTAAGGCTTTCCCCATCCCCAAAGACTCACTGCCTGGACCCCCTCTTGGCCAAGGGGATCCCCTAAAAATGAGTTGCTAGTCATGAGAAAGGGGATCAGACATACCTCATCATGTCATCCTCCTTTCTAGAGACATCCTTTGTGTCTCATTACCAGGCCTAAGGCTTATGCAAGACGTACCTGAATGTCCTTATAAGCACAACAAAGCACTTGAGTCTGGGCATATGTCTGGTAGGTAGTTTGTCTCTGATTAACAGACCCTTATCTTAACTGGGCATTCCATTACCCTGACTCCTCATTTATTAGACAGAGCCTAACTCTGTTAGCCAATTGTCAGCTAAAGAATCTTTAAACCCACCTATGACCCGTGGTCCTCTGCAATGAGATGTCCCACCTTTTCAGGCCAAACCCATGTATGCCTTTCACATACTGATTTATGACTTTATCAGTAACTCTGTTCTCCTCGAAATGTACAAAAACAGACTGTAAGCCCTTCACCCAAGTCCACTAGCTCAAGGCTTCTTGGGTGTGGCTCCAGGTCATGGTCCTCAAATTTGGTTCAGAATAAACCTCTTTAGATTATTTTACAGAGTATGAATTCTTTTCTGTTGACACTAGGAAATAAGGTAAAAAGGAAGGGGCAGAATGTCCTTTCAATATCATATGGAAGCAATGTTTTCAGGCCTACCCCAGGATTATTTAGGATTATGTACTTTGACTCACTGCTTACTATTGGTTGTAAGTTTCCAGATTCAGTAAAGCTGCATATGATAAGTAAACTTGGTATATCTGGTAGAGACAGAAGTTATTTCTCTTCAATAGGAAATACTTCCCCCCCTCAAAGTATATTTTTATTAACCTTGAAGGGGGATAGACTTGTTCTATTTCTAACAATCTTATCCTAGGTTTCTGTTATTAACTTGCTTATACACCTAAATACCTTCCTCTCCAGATTCTGTTTGAATCAGTTTACCATCTTACTGGTTCCCATAACAATGAATAATTTGAATAAAATCTTTGACTTGACATGTGTTCAATTATATTTGTATGAATTATATTTTTAGTTTTTGAAAGTTCTACTTTGTCAGAAGAATAACGAATACAAAAACAATTGGTTAAAGAGTTACCTGTAAAAATTGTTACATCAGAAATGTTTTACTTGCTCTGAGAATGTGGCCATTGTCAAATCTGCATATTCACGTCCCCAAGAAGGAATGAAATTGAATTTCTTTCCTGGCCTGCAAGATAAGCTACAAGCAAACAGATGTATTACACAGAAATACATTTAAAAAATGTGATTTCGCTTTACCATGCTGACGTCAGGCAAAGTCAATTACATTTGACACAGAGGTGAATGATATACCAAATTTTTCTGTTTTATGGGTGTTGAGCTTAGAGAATGATATAATCAAATCTAAGTTCCAATCAGTGATATTATAAAGTAGCTCTATAGGAGTTGAGTGTTTCCATTTTAATGAAAATACAAGCAATCAAAGGCAAAGGTAAACACATTCTACATCTTCCTAAATTGAAACTCACAAGGTGCATAAGAAAAGCATAAGAAGTGTCTTAGAATGCTGGCTCCTTATGAGCCTTCTTAGGCTTTTTTTCCTGCCGGCATTGACAACAGTGGGACACTGGCTTTGTTTCTAACATTGAAAAAGAAAAGAAAAAATGCTACTGCCTATAAAAAAAAAGTGTAATAAATTTGTCTTAGAAAATACAAGTTATCTGGCTGTGAAAACTGTCATATTTTTATTCAAGATAATACAATGGTATCAAGACTGTTATGCCCAGAAGCTCGCAGGTTGTTACTTATTATGCATTTTGAGCTATTCTACTTTTGGAGATAAGCCCCTTTTTAAAAAAATTAGAACGGTTCACTGCCTGACTGAGGGAAAAAATCCGGACATCAATACAAATAACTATGCTACATTTTACATATTTGGCAAGAGAAGTAGATGGTACATTTATAGAATAGGAAAGAAATCCAGACGGAAAAGGAAAGTCACTGCCATTTACTCAGTATCTGCCTAGTTGAGGGGAGAAGACAGTCTCATAATAGATAAATATGATACCATAGCTTTTTCAACTGCATTATGCAACAGTGTAGTTATCACAATTTGCATAATCAGAATTAAGTATGCCATCGAGGCAAGAAGTCCTGCAACCCATCATAATATCCACTTATATAGCCTACAGTGTCTAGCTTTAGAATGAGACCTGATGATAATATGCTTTTTAAGAGTGTAGCATTTAATTAAAAGTACCAGTCAAATGACAGGAGACAGGAAGCGAGCAGCATTTCCCAAGCAACTGAAATGTTCACTGTTTTTCTTTTTTATCCCATTCTCTCATTTCAAAATAATCGATAGTAGCTTAGAAAATAGTTCCTTTGCCTAACAAGATGACAGCACTGATGCTATTCCTTAAGGTAAGTACGCTTAAGTAATACTTCCTTGTTTCAAAACATTTATATTCTGCTGACAGTGTACATTTGTACCCACATACTCTGTGGTTGTAGTTAGGGAATGTTCCTATATATACTTTAGTTGATTACCTTCTGCCATTTCCTTTTGCCTTTATTGGTCTTTAGCCTTGTGAGAAACCTGTGCTGGTTTAATAGCAAGAGAATCTCGAAGTCTTCTCCCTTGTACTTAAATTCATATATAGTAAAACCCTCATAGTTGACCACCTTCTTACATTGACCACCACCTTAAGTTGACTTAAGTTTCATAAACCAGACATGCACGACTAAGGCCGAGTTCCTCATGCTGGCTACTTCTGTATGTTGACCAGTTGTTACAGTCCCTTGGTTTGTCAACTTACAATGGTCCTACTATATATTTAAAGTGAAAAACATGATGTTTTAATATACATATGCATAGTGAAATGATTAGTACAGCCTCGTAAAGTAACATACACCCATCTCCTTACATTATTACCTTTTTAACTTTTCTGTTGGAACATCTGAAATCTACTCTCAACAAATTTCTGGCATACAATACAATATTCTTAACTACAGTCCTCATGCTGCACAGCTCTCTAGACTTATTCATCCTAAGTGCAACTTTGTAGCCTGTGACCAACATCTATTTCCTCCACCCTTTCTAACCACTGTATATTTCCTATTTCTATGTCTGTAGCTTTTATAGATTCCCCACATAAGTGAGATCATGCAGTACTTTTTGTTCTGCATCTGGTTTATTTCACTTAGCATAATTCCGTTCTTCTAGAATCAGATATGTCATCATGGGGGAGGGGTTTCTTTCTTTTTTTTTTAACCTGAATAATTTCCAAAGAAGGCATAACAGTGGTCGCCACGTAAATAAAATGGTGCTAATCATCAGGGAAATGCCATTAAAAATCACAATGAGATATGACTTCATACTTATTAGGATGGCTGATACCAAAAAGACAAGAGATAACAACTATTGGTAAGGTTGTGGACAAAAGAGAACCCTTTCATACTGCTGGCAAGAATGTAAATTGGTATAGTCATCTTGGAAAACAGGATGAATGTTCTTCAAAAAACTAAAAATACAGCTACCATATGACCCAGCAATCCCACTTCTGTATAAATATTCAGAGGAAAGGAAACCAGTACTTCATATAGATATTTGTGCTCCCGTGCTCACTGTAGCCACTGTAATATTACTTGTGGTAGCTAAGATATGGAAACAACTTAAGTGTCCATTGATGGATGAAAGGGTAATGAAATTGTGACATCTGTCTATATAATATATATACACACAAACTTATTTTTTAATTAATTTTTTTTGAGAGACAGGGCCTGATCATAGCTTACTGCAGCCTCAAACTCCTGGGCTCAAGCAATTGCTTGATTCAGTCTCCTGAGTAGCTGGGACTAAAGGCACCCCACTGTGTCCAGCTATTTTTTTTTTTCTTGTAGAGACAGGACCTCGCTATGTTGCTCAGGCTAGCCTCAAATGCCTGGGTTCAAGTAATCTTCCTACCTTGGCCTCCTAAAGTTCTGGGATGACAAGAGTGAGCCACCATGCCCAGCCATATCTTTCTTTTTAAATAGTGCTATATCTCAAATTTATTTTTATAACCAGCACGGAAAAGGAAAATTGCACACTCCAATAAAAATGGGAACTTCTCAGCAAGGCTGTATTATTCTACAGTGTCATCTTTCATACCCAGCATGACATTGGAGGGATTACAGTAATAATTTGTTTCTCAAACCCCATATCAAGATGTTCTGCCTGCTTGAATAAAATTAATCCATGACCATTTACCCACCTGTAGTTGTCATTGTAGCTATAGTACCTATGAATAGAAAGACATTATTCATTCCTTTTACTTCATTATCATGCCATACATCAGGCTGCATAGGATTTCTAAAGATGTTCAGAATGCTAATGACAGCTTTTTAACAGTATTTTGAGTGTATCAAATAGCTCACAGTTTGCATCCCATCAAGAAAGGAAAGGAACTAAAAGTATCACATTGAAAAAAATCTTTTTCAGTTCCTTTATTAATAATACTAGTTAGTTCTAAAGTATACCATTGTCACCAAAGTGTACAACTGTGAGACAGCTTTTCTGGCTCAGGAAAAAAATATCATTCAAACTAAAAGTTTCGTTCTTTTTTTTTTTTTTTTAAGTTTTTGGCCCGGGCCCAGTTTGAACCCGCCACCTCCGGTATATGGGGCCAGCACCCTACTCCTTTGAACCACAGGCACTGCCCTAAAACTTTCATTCTTTTAAAGTAAAATTTTAAAGATTTTCAGTGATATCCACACTCTATTCCCTTTCTTGAATCTCCCACTTCCAAATAAGAAAATTTTTTCTCATGTAACCTTAAAGCATCAGAGTACAGCTAACATGTCTTGATATATAAATGTATATAACTTTAACATAGCTTTTTCTACTTGAAATTCAAGAGCCTTATTTTGAATAAGTCTATCTGCTATACCTTTCCCCCTCCAAACAATTGGATATAAAAAATACACAATGATAATTATCCTTAAGGATAATTTTTGCTTAAGAATATTTTAAGCATATATCAGAATTTGATACCTGTAATTCTACACTTAAGAGTACCTTTTTTTTGAGGTGGCTGGATATTTTGAAACATCAGTATTAGTTTTGTGTTTTGTTTCAATTTTGACTCCTTAACAGAATTATTTAAGACAATACAAAATTTTATTTTTGGAGAGAATACCGTCATGTGTCACTCTTCACAATCTCATGAAATGTAAGAAATAAAATGAAGAAAACAATTCTTTTAATGTTGTCTATAATTTTTAATTATGTTTACCTTCCTCTGCTCTAGGATATTTGTTCAAAAATTTGTTTTTGTTATTGATAGAAATTTTTCTTTAATGTTCACAAGCTTTCCTTTGATGTTTTATATTAAATTTTAAGCTGTTCAAATTTGTAAAACCTGAATCAAATTTCTTTCCTAAGTGAGTTATAAGATTAAGGAGATATATTTGCATACTAGCTTCTGTTGTGTATGCTATTTATATATGTAGAATTTATGTAAAATGATCTCTCAAAGGACTGTAACAAACTGCTCAACATAAGGAAGTAGACCTGTAAATTAGATGAACTTAAGGAAGTCATCAATGTAGAGAGGTTGCCAACTATGAGGTTCTACTGTACTTCTAGTTCTGGGCAAGATGATCTCTGGCCCTGTACTTTCAGGTCATGATGGGAGGGTGTCATGGTGAACAAGAGTATTCATGGAGGCCTTTCTGCACTGGGACAGCTAGCAATAACTTAACTATTTACCAGAATAATTGAGGAAACACAAACATATCCCACTAAAGCCAAACTAAGTCCTTTTATGCAATATATCCTGTTTAGGAAAACCTCAGACCAAATTGTTCCCCTGCTCTTACACCAATACAAACAGCTATCAACAGAGAAGACTTCTGTGCCCCACATACCTGACAAGCAACCAATTCTGCATCAGACACCAGCTAGGTGTCCTCTAATTAAATTCCAACAATATCGACCTAAATATAGCATCAGATTCTAACAGTTGAGGACGCAGTCCCACAAACCTGGCCCCACCAGTGGCAAGTCCTGGCCTCTAGAACTTGTGACTGACTGGCTTTATGTGGGGGTTCTCATAAACTCTTCTTTGGGTTTGATTCATTTGGTAGAGTAGATCACAGAACTCAGGGAAACACTTATATTTACCAGTTTGTTATAAAAGATATTACAAGGGATGGAGATAAAGAGATGTGTAGGGGGAGATATAGGGTAAGGCGCACAAAGCTTCCCTGGCTCTCTGCCAGCTTCCAGGAACTCCCATGTGGTCAGTTATACAGAAGCTCTGCGAGCCCAGTCCTTTGGGCCTTATATGGAGACTTCATTACATAGGCATGATTGATTAAACCACTGGCCATTAGTGATCAATTTAATTTCAGTCCCCTCCTGTTAGAGGACTTTCAATCCTCTAATCCTGCCTTGGCCTTTCTAGTGACTAATCCCCATACTGAAGCTTCCTAGGCGGCTGCCAGCCCTAAGTTAACATAAGCATACAAAAAGACATCACTTTGGAGATTCTGAGGATTTTAGGAGTTGTGTGCAAGGAAATTGAGATGAAGACCAAATGTACATTTTATACTATCACATCTCCCCTTAGCTGTATCCTAAGATTTCCTGGAGCCATTTTAATATGAGGGAAAATGTGGCAAATAGGAGTTCAAAGTAACTTGGTCTTAAGGAATTAGAAGTAAATTATTACCTTAGTGTTTATCTCATTTGTAACTTTGATATTTTTAAAAACTAAGAGTAACCAATGCTTTCTCTTGATTTCAAGTTAGGTTTTATTTTTATAGGAAGTTACCTTTTCATAGGAAGTTAACTGTTCCTGTTTTGGATTTTCCTTTGGTTGGATGGGAGATTGGCCTGAGCCTGAGTTTCAGTTTGTGCTCTCTGCTAGGTTTCCATCCTATATTTTTAAGACTGATGGGCGATTATTAGAACAACATTCTGTACCTAGGCTCTACTTGGATGCTGTTGCTCCAATTATACATTTGCTACCACTTAGAGAGCTGTGTTACCACACTTGGTACATAATTACCTTTTCACTTTGGGATAAACTTTCCAAAATATGGGGCCTGTGGAAGCAGCCTTTTCTAGGTAAAAGATACAGATTATCATCAATAGAGAAAAGACATGAGCTGGAAACAACTGCATCATTGGATAACTGAGATATCACAGGCCTTGAAAAACTTGTAATTTAATTTAAAATTTTATTTTGCTTTATAGTTGATTACCAGAAGTATCTAAGAGAGGGTGGCCATGAGGCTTTTTATCAACCACAAAGTGTCAAAGTCTCTTCTCTCTCCCATAGGGACATCAGCGCCTCCAATCAAATTTAATGAGTACAAGTACACTAGAAGAGCAATGACATTTTGTGGCATTTTGTTAAATGGAAAACACAAAAACAAAAGAAAAAAAAACCCAGGTACACAACAGGGGGTCTAAAATATTTTTGGAACCAAGGAAAGTACTACTTTTCTCAGGTTCCCTCCCCCCACCACAATGAAGTATTCATTCTTTATTTCAGACTTTTCTACCCACACTGAAGGGATTCCCCAAATCATCATTTTCTTTAAGGGCATTAGAGACCAGTGTCTAGCCCATATGCTTTTAAAGTCAGGTTTGAAATAGCTTGAATCAAATATTGATACATGGTGCTTAACATGAAGATGTTGAATCAGAGTTTCAGAACGGATATCCAGATTTGATGTTTGCAAACGAGACATATATTTGACTTCTATTTTCTATCACATACATACATGCCAGGGTATATTTCAAGCATTGGTGTCCTCCTTATGATTACTGCCCTTAAAGGTAAAGTAAGGAAAAAACAAACTGCTAGCAGAAATATGTCCCAGAAAATCTTTATGCTATATATTTTTGTGAATTTCAAAAACTACTGTTGTTTCAAAGTGTATCGTTAAGGATTCCTGGGCCTGAATTTGTGTAAGATGATCTGATTAGATTAGCATAAACCACATCACATATTCAATGAATCATAATGCCCGTATTGAAGTATGGCAATTATGTTACCTCAAATCTAGTAATGCTCCATACATTATTTTACATTCTGCTCCTATAACAAAAGGAAATGATATTTTCTAAAAAAATTCTGCAGAAGATATTACAGTTGAAAACATTTTAAATGACTTCTTGGCTGTTCTTTCTGATTACGAAAGTGATATACACTGATTATGAAAATTTGCCTTAAAACATTTTAAAAATGAAATTTCTCTGTGATTTTGACCCTAAATAAACAGTCAAACAGTATTTCAAACTCAGGTTACCAAAGGTTTGTTGGAAGGAGCTTAGGCAGGGAATTATGTAAATGAAAGCTTTCTTGGTGAGATTATCTTTAAAACTGTCTCCTGGGGGGGAAGCTTCTTAAATAAATAAAATAAAAATCTGTTATTCATTTATCACATTACAATATATTCTGTAATGTGAGGGATTTCTACCTATGACAATGCTCCTCGTTCTGAATATATGTACCACTATTGAAAATTTACTTAGCACAGCATTCTCTTTAAGCATTAAACTTCTACGTAAGACAGCAACTAGAATGCACGTCTGTTGCAGTATCATCATTTTTTTTTTCTTTTGGCCAGGGCCAGATTTTGAACCCACCAGCTCCAGTAAATGGGGCCAGCACCCTACTCCTTGAGCCACAGGTGCCACCCAAGTTGCAGTATGATTTTTAACATAATGTAGGGATTCTCCAAGGAAAATTTCAATGATACGTGACAATAGAGTTCAGCAAAATGTCTAGATGTTGGAAATCACAGGGATAGATTAGTAGTTGGTTTGCAGGTGGCTTCACCTTTCTCTGGTTCGATTTCTTCATTTTCTAAATAATAATATTGTCACAGCCAGTCTACGAGAGTGTTATAGGCAGCAAAGGGGACTGTTTGGAAATTATTTTAAGAAAAAACCCTGAACCACAACTATAGCCCTTTTTTTATTTTAATTACAATGTTGCTGATGTTACTTTAGTTACCTGGAGCAAAGCATTCTAATTGCTAATTTCATTATGCAAATCTAAAAACTTATAGCAAATATCTTTCAAGTACAATTACCTAGGAGCCAAAAACTGGTGCTTTTTCTCAACGTGTAACCACTATAAGGTATAGATTAAACACAAGATTGCAGGGAACTAGCAGAGTTTGGATAGCATTTATGCTCTGCTATTTAATAAATGTGACCTTGGGCAAGTCATATTACCACTAGGTGTTGTAATTGATTCATCTTAAAAATTGGGATAATAGCGTCATTCCAAACTATTTCAAAGTGCTAGAGTATATAAATGAAGTAATGTATGGGAAAGCTTCTTGTAATCTCTAAAGTCCAATCCCAATACAAGGTATTATATAAATTAGATGCCATAACCTTACTAGGATGTGAATCAGCACTAGAAATCAGAGAAGGGTTTGAGGCATTCTAAATAAAGGCAGGAAATAAATTCTCTCTGTTCAAGTATTTCATTTTCCCCACAAAAACCGTCAAAATCAAAGAAACAGAGATTAGAACAGTGGTTGCCAGATGCTGGGCATAATGGGGAGTGGGTATAAAGCCTCAATTAGATAGGAGGAGGAATAAGAGGTTTTTTTTTTTTACATTGAATAATATGGCACAGCATGGAGAAAATAGTAAATAATAATATATCTTACATTTCAAAATCACAAAGAGTAAATTTCAAATAACAAAAATTTCCCAATTTTTTGTTATCACAGAAAAAGGTATTTTAGGTAGTAGATATACTAATTAACTTGATACAATTATTCCACATTGTGTTCCTGAATTGTAACACCAATTTTTGCCCCATAAATATAAAAAAACTATAATTTTTCCATTTAAAAATAAAAGTAAATAAACCCAATTAACTCAGGTGTGAAAATCTCAAATAGAAGAATCTGCCATTTTTGCAGTTTAGTGGAAAAAGAGACTAGTCTGTTTGTTTGTTTGTTTGCAGTTTTTGGCTGGGGTTGGGTTTGAACCCACCACCTCTGGGATATGGGGCTGGCGCCATACTCCCTTGAGCCACAGGTGCTATCCAAGAGACTAGTCTGAAAGGACTACTTAGTCACTGCTAGCTATTCTACTATTCAGCCATTTAAAAAAAAGACACTTTACAGCCTTTGTATTAACCTGGATGGAAGTGGAACATACTATTCTTAGTAAAGCATCATAAGAATGGAAAAGCATGAATCCTATGTACTGACATGGTGGGGGTGGGGGAAGGGGATATCAGTCAGTGTTGGCAAATTATATATTCTAGGAATTTTTATATCACCTCTAAGATTTTATTCATTTGCATGAAGTTTGTAATAGTTCCATTTAATCCTTATAATATCTGTAACATCTATACTTATGCCTTCCTTCTCATTTTTAATCTACTTTATTAGTATCTTCTCTCTTTTTCCCATATTGGTCTTGTCACTTATTTGTCTTGTATTTACTTTTTTCACAAACCAAATTAAAATGTTAGAATAGTTACATTTTTTTCTTGAAGTGAATATTTTATTATCCTTATTAAAATCTAGTAATGTTTTTGCATTCGCATTTATTTTGTCTCATATTAATGTTGTCATTCCAGCATTCCTTCATTTGCCTGGCAATCCCTTTCCATCCTTTTACTTTCAAACATTTTGTATTCTTACGGTTTTAGTATATATCTTATAGATAATATATAACTGGATTTTGTTTTATTATATGCTTCTCCACTTTTTTCTATTTTTTCTCTTTAACTGGAGAATTTGCCCCCGTAGTACTTGCTATAATTGCAAATATGGTATTTCTATTGCCTTCTCTGTGCTTAGTATTTATATCCTCTTTCTACATTTCTTCAATTTGTTTTGAATTAGGTTTTATTTTTTGTTCTTTAATTCCACTTTTCCCTATCAGATTATGAATGTATTTACTGTTTCTTTTCCTTTAGTGGTTAACTAAATGCATACATAAGTTATCAAGCTCTAAGTTTAATTGATATTTTTAGCTTTTGCTGAAATAACACAAGGATTTTAAGATATTTTAATGCCAGACACCCTTTCACCTGACCTATATGCTTTTTTAATAATATATTATTGTAGTTCTGGCTTGTGTTTTGAACACACAAGATCTTATTTTTATTTGTTCATTGTAGGTTATCATCTTGCCACTTCACCCTGGAGAGGTGAAATTTAGTTACCTTCCCTTTGATTATGGGCTAGTGTTACTAACTTGTTTGGTAATATGTGACAGAAGTAATCTTCAGTGACAGATTAGTTTACCTTAGAAAAAAGTCTTGAGATTTTCCTTTGATGTCTTGGCACATTTGTTTTCCTGTTATTCCCTCCTGGATACACCCTTTCAAAGTCTATAACGCATGGAGAAGTTATGTGCATTCTCTGCAAAATGCAGTCCCAGATCATCCCAGCTTTTGAGTCATACCAGTTATAACACAAGACACATGGAGGTGAAGAGGCCACTGCATGATTCCAGTCTCCTATTGTTCAAGTCAGCTTAGCCATTTAGGTCTTTCAAGTTGAGGCTCCAGAAATCTTGGAGGAGAGATAAGCCATCCCTGTAGTATCTTGTCTGAATTCTTGTTCCACAGACTCTATGAACAGAATGACAGTGTCACTTCTTTTTACCTCTATGTTTCGGATGATTTTATGAACAATTGATAACCAGAACATCTTTTCAGATTTACTCACATATTCAACTTCTGTTATTTTGTAATTGAATTTCTTCTATCTGACATCTGTAATCCTTTCCCTTTTACCTATATATTTGGCAGAATTTCCATTAGTTAGGTTCAGTCAGTAGCATTCTAAATTTAGATGTTCTGAAAGTAACTTTGCTTCATCTTTCTTCTTCAAAATATATTCTTGCCAGTTGTAGAACCTGCTTACTTAGGATCCTAGGTTACTAGGTGTTCTTTTGTAGGAAACCAAACTGAATTAGTATTTTACTGTATATTGGCTTCCTTTTTTGCTCTTGAGAAGTAAATTTTATATATATAAAATATATATGTGTGTGTAGATGTGGATAATCTCACCCTGTACCTATTCCCTATTGTTTTTCTGTGCTAAAAATCTGAATAATTTCTTGGAATCTATCTTCCAGTTTTCTAATGCTTCCCTCAGCTGAATCAAATATGATACTGATCCTATATATTGACTTATTATTTTATATTATTATATTTAGTTATAGTGATTATATTTAGAGTTTGTTCTACTACTTGGCTATTTTTTATGGTATTTTGCTCTGAATCACATTTAATTTTCAAAAATTTCTTTAGAAGCATCAAATAGACAACTTTTATATTTTAAGCCTGAGAATTCCAGTATCTGAAAACACCATCAGTCTGATTTGCTACCTGCTTTTTCAGGTGACTCTTGCTCATGCTCAAGAATTATTATATTTTTATTTTGTTTGTATTTTTGGTGGTATTACTCATTTTTCCTCAGAAAAGCATTCATTGTTATTTCTTGGGGCATGAGTAAACATAGATTTGTCCAGAGAAAATTTTTAATTTTGCTTCAGATGGAGTTTTCTATGAGTACCATGTGTCCTGGAAAATTGTAAATTAATTGTAGAAATGAATTACTTTTTGTCCCGGGCAGGTAATGCAAATTTTTAATAAAAACCCATATGAGTTTTTATCAGGAACCCATAAGCTCACTCATGTTCATGATATTCTAAGAGAAGTTATTTCCTTCTTTGCTCATTACACTTTTCCTCGAATACCACTGACTAAACTGGTTTATTTATTAATTGATTTTTAGTCCTCTTTTACTCCTCTTTTTCTCCTCTAGACTGGATTATTTTTAGTGATCTATCAAGTATACTGTCTCTTTTACAGGTTAACAACCTGCTGTTAAGCCTATCTAGTGAAATTTATAGCTATTGTATTTTTAGCTACTAGATTCTCCATGTGATTCTTTTTAATAATTTCTATTCTTGGTTGTTATTTCTTATATTTTATATATTATGAGCACATTTTTCTTTTTTTTACTTGTGCATCATTATAAAAGCTGCTTAAAAATCTTAGTCTGACAATTTAAATTTCTGCTTGCCTTAGTATGAATCTTCTTTGATTACCTTTTCTCTAGAATATGGGTCATGTTTTTCTGTTTCTTCAGATGTTCAGTAACTTTTTTTTGTATGCTGTACTTTCTGGTTGATATATTGTAAATACTAGGAAATTTTTTGACACATACTGATTTTTATTTCTTTCTTTCTTTTTTTTTTTTTTGGTAAAAAGATGATTTGTCTGAACTCATACCCCAAATTCAGAAATATTGATTCATGTTTTTTTTTCCTAGATTCATCCTGGGAGCTAGAACTCTGTCCTATGTATGCATGGTGCAAAAGTAAGCCAGACATTTGAGGAGAACTTGTACACAAAATTAGTACTCCTTAACCTACAACTTTATCATTTCTGATTTCCCCTTCACTTTCTAGCTGCTGTGATTGTCTCAGACTTTACTTTCTTGTTTTTCAATCCAGTAAAACTGTTAGGTTCTTTCTGAATTTTGTGCCCCCATCCCAATACTGTAACTGCGGCCTCTCATCAGGGTAAAAGTGAAGACAATGAGAAACTCATTTATTACTATTTCCTCCATGTAGATATGAGGTGCCACTGTCATCTTCCTGCTTTGTTCACTTCTTAATGAATTCAAGTAGTTTTTTAAAATATATTTTCCAAAGTTTATAGTTTTTACCTGCAAAATAATTGACCCAAGGTAATCTAGTCAGCTACTCAAAGTATAATCTAGAGCCTAATTTTAGGCCAGTTTGTTTCCAGGTCACCCATTAGAATGGCTTTATTCATTTGGGGTTTAAGCTTTAAGTTTGGATGTTACATTAGTTTCTATACCTTGGGTGGGCCCTGGGACTTATGTGTGTCTCTTAAGCCCCATGAGGTTATGAAAGCTGAAGTTAAAGTTCATATTTGGAGACATGCACAGAAGAAAGACAATGTGAAGACACATAAGGAAAAGACCCATGTGATTTGAGTGATGCAGCCACCAGCCACTGGTCTTGCCAACAACATTGAGAGTTAAAGCTGAAAAAAAGCAAGGAAAGCTTTCCTAAAGCTGCCAGACTGTGATTTCAGACTTAGATATATCCTCTAAATCTTTAAACATTAATTGTTTCTAACCCCCCCTCAAAAAAATGTTTAGTATATTTGGAAGAACTCCCACATGTACTCTATTTAATGCTATATTCATTTTCTTTCAGGTTTTTTTTTTTTTTTTTGCAGTTTTTAGCCAGGGCTGTGCTTGAACCTACCACCTCTGGCATATGGGGCCAGCGCCCTACCCATTTGAGCCACAGGTGCCACCCCAGTTTTTTACTTTCCTCATTTTTTTTCACTTTTTCAGTGTGTTGCTCATTTTCTTACTAATTCACATAGAGAAATAATTAATCCAGCATTTTTAATTAGTCTGATTTTAAAGGCCAGTAAACTTATCTTGTTTACCAATCTATTGAAAGAGGAAATTTGAGAAGGGCTTTTTAAATTAGTAAACCAAATTATATGAAGTTATCCCTGAACTGCATAAAACCCTTCATTAATTTCTGATAACATTTAGGATAAAAATAAATTTATTTCCTTCTTTCCTTCCTTCCCTTCTCTTCTCCTTCCTTCCTCCCTTTCTTTCGACAAAGTCTCACTCTGTTGCCCAGGCTACAGTGCCATGGCATCAGTATAGCTCATAGCAACCTCAAACTCCTATGTTCAGAGGATCCTCCTACCTCAGCTTCCCAAGTAGCCGAGACTATAGGTGCCTGCCATAATACTCAGATAATTTTTTTCTGTTTTTGGTAGAGTCTGAGTCTCCTTGCTTAAGTTGGTCTTGAACTCCAAGGCAGGGATTCTCCTGTCTTGGCCTCCCAGAGTGCTAGGATTACCAGTGTAAGGCAACATGCTTAGCCAAAATAAATTATTTTCAATGTCTTGTAAGATCTTGTGTAATCTACCTGTAGCCTTCTTCTATGACGTTATTTTGTGTCACTTTCTTTTGCTGCTCCAGTCTTAAAAACTTTTTTCAACTATTTGAACATGAAATGATATCTCCCATATCCAGTGCTTTCTACATGTCATTTTTCTTTTTCTGCTGGGATTTCCTTTTTCATCCTTGTCTAATGAAATTCTAATTGTCTTTCAGTCCTATGCTTCTTTTTAATCTCCTCTAGGAGTTTTCCCTTGGCATACTAGACCAGTGAGGGATATCAACTTCTTTTATATAGACCTTTCTTTCAACTTATATAATACATATCACCTTCTTTAGGGTATGTCTAACCTACAAACCTCCATGGAGATAGAAAACTATCTGTTCTTCATCACCATTCCCCCAAGTCTGATATAATGCCCGCTATCGAGGAGATGCTCAAAAAAGAGTTTTTTTTTTTTTTTTTTTTTTTGGAGACAGAGCCTCAAGCTGTCCCCCTGGGTAGAGTGCCGTGGCATTACAGCTCACAGCAACCTCCAACTCCTGGGCTCAAGCGAGTCTCTTGCCTCTGCCTCCCAAGTAGCTGGGAC
>CAUYTI010023965.1:0-48940 GCA_963575145.1 Galago senegalensis | reverse complement strand
TTTTCTAGATCTTTAAAGTATGACAGTGGTCACCCTAGATTAAAAACATATTTTAAATTTCAAAAAACCTATAATAAAACTATAGTTTATTTTATAACTATTAAAAAACAAAGAGTGTCATCAATTAATTAGAAATTAAGAAGCATTCCCAGAGGATGGAAATGGATTTCCAGCATGAAGAAAACATACCATGAAAAGCATGCACAAAAACTGCTATAAAGATATTATCAAACAGGCAGTGCTTGTGGCTCAAAGGAGTAGGGTGCCGGCCCCATATGCCAGAGATGGCAGGTTCAAACCCAGCCCTGGCCAAAAAAAAAAAAAAACTGCAAAAAAAAAAAAGATTCTCAACCAAGTAAATGAGATTGAGAAATAGTAAAAGTACCAAGTGGCTGGCCCAAATTAGTAAGCTAAAAACAATAACCTGGGAATAAGCAAAATAACCCAGAATTTAGAAGAAAATCAAAAATGTTCTAATTATTATATTTTGAGATATTCAAGAGAGTATTATGTCATCAAAGAGTCTTTTATAAATATAGAAGAGCACAAAAGTCTTCCAATATGACATTCAAAATAAAAATTTCAATGGGAAAGTTGAATAATAAAATGAACATGGCTAAAGATCAAATTAGTGATAAAACAAAATCTCTCATAATATAAAGAATGAAAAGACAGAGGTCACCATCCTGGTGACCAGCCCTAGATAGCCAGGGAATATTTTATTTGTTCACTGCTGTGATTCCAATATGTTGAATAGCTCTGGAATTATTAAATACTCAATTAATATGTCTTGAATGACTAAAAGGTAGAAGAAAGAAATAATTGATAAAATAAGATCCTACATCCATCCATTAAATTCACATTTAAATATGAACATTTTAGAGCATATGAAATTTTAACTGTATCATCTATGGAAGAAAAATTCACAAAAGAAAAAGATGTGAGGGGAAAAGGAGGAGGATGTAGCAGAAGAGCAAGAGAAAGACGTCAAGTAAGAGAAAGGCATGGAAGACAGGAAAAAACAGCAAACAAATACACCAATAAATACAAACATAAATAAGAACATTTACATGTACGGGCTCCCATACATATATATAATAAAGGGTATATCCTATCCAGAAAAGACAATCAGGAAACAATAGATGGTAGAAAGACAGAAGTGGATAGAAACGCAGGAAGAAATCAACAAGTCTATAACCATAATCACTACGGTGAGGAGAATTTAATTACTTTACCAGCAATTCAGATTTAGATGAAGTTTAGTTCTTCGAAATCTAATAGAGCAACTCAGTTGAGCCATTGGTGCCTAGGAAGGAAGCTCTCCAGAAAACACTGTAATACTGCTAGTGAAGAACATCCAACTGCCGAAGACAATCTAATTTATTTTTTTAATGCACTTGTACATTTTATATAATTTCATAGAAATGTCTTAAATTATATGCACCAACCTGTTAACCTCTGAGGCAGAAAGTGGCATTGCCAGGGCCAGAAAGGGATTTGATGAAGGGCAATTTGCTTTTCTGTGCTTGTTGACATATTTACAAGCAGATGGTTTTATCCTGTTACTGTGTAAAACATAATGACCAGATGTTTTAAATGTCAAATGTACACATAAGAAAAGAAAATCAACAAATTCAAACTCAAATCCTTAACTGGGAATAGGCTACAGAGAACAGTAAAATAAAAAGCTTACACTTTCAATTCTATTTTCTCACCCATTATTTTGAAACATGCATTTCAGGTAAGTAAATAAATAAAACATATGATGTTCTGATTTTTTAATTAAAAAGTGATTATAGACACTGTGGAAAATATAAATGGGTGATAGCTACTTGTTATGTTATGTTACTAAGATAATAACGACAAGCACTAGGCAGTGGGTTTTTTTCCTTCAGTACTTTCCCAATAATAATATATATAGTTTTAATACTGCTGTATAATGTTTGTACCTTTTTAAAATTTTAGGACACTTTTGTCACTTCTCATAGCAAATTTGTAAACATCATGTTTAATAACCAAGTTATCATCCATCATAAGCATGTACCATAATTGCTTAATTATTCCACTACTATTGAACATTTTGATCATTTCCTAGTTTACTTTTGGGGATTGTTAAAAATCTTCCCGTACATAAATTTTCTCACATTTTGGATTATTACCACAGGATAAATTCCCAGAGATAAAACTGGAGTGATAATGGGCTTAAAAATTTTAGTCACTCTCAATTGTATAAGTAGCAAAACTGCCTTCATAAAGTTGTATCACTTCCCAATGTTCCTATGTGACAGTGCTTCCTACAGGGGACCTGGAATGCACACCCTGTCCATAGCAACATCAAAGGGACCCAGAGATGTTTAAGATTATGCCAAAGTACTAGATGTATTTTAACTACAATGAAGTGTATCTTTCTTAATTTCTGTTATGCCTTCTAGTCAGTCCGTCCTGACATATGGTAACACATATGGTTTTTATATGTCAATCACTTTGTTCACCTTTCTTATTATTTTCATTTTCAATTGAGTGTCTTGATATTTCTAGTCAAATTTTATTCCTTTCCAATTTTATTCCTTTCCAAAATGTATACACTTATTTTTTGTTCCATGTTTTAATGTAAAAGACAGACTTTCCAAGCTAATGCTTAAATAACAGTGATGATAGTAACTATCCTTAGTTTCTTCTTGATTTTAGTTGCAATGTCTCTACAAATTCATTTTTGCTTTTAATCTTTGCTTATAAAATGATACTTCTGTTCCAAATTTCTCTGTTATTTTTGTCAGCAATGGATATTGCATTTCAGAAGTTGTCTTTTCATTGTTTATTGACTTATATGTTTTGCTTATATTGAGTCATCATTTTAGTCTTGTGTTAATCATGTTTATAGGAGACAGTTTTGCTTTTAATTTTTAATATTCAATGGGATATTAATTATTAATAATTTATGTAGGCATTTATAGTATTTATTTGTGCATCAACATTTAATTTGTTTATCGAACAATAGAGTCATCAGAGTCATTGCTCATTTTTTTTTACACTATGAAACCATTTTTATAGAATGGGTATCACTTCTCTCCTAAATGCTTGACATAATTTACCAAGAAATTTGTCAGTGCCTAGAGCCTTTGAACAATAGTTCCTTGCTAATTTGACTTCAGGTATTATGACTTGGCCATTCAGAGAGGTAAATGAAAAAAAGAAAAGAAAAATAATACATAGAATAAATGAATCCAAGTCTTGATTCTTCCAAAAGATGGACAAAATTGACCAACCTTTAGCTAAAGTAAGGAATAAGATCAAATAATTAAAATCACAAATGAAAATAGGAACATTACTATGAGCTTTACAGAAATAAAAAAGATTAGAGGAGAGCACTATGAACAATTACATGTCAACAGATAACCTAGATGAAATGAAGAAAATGCTTAAGAGCACACAAATTACCTAAACTAACTCAAGAAGAAATAGAAAATCTCAAAAGACTTATCATAAGAGATTGAGTCACTAAAAAAAGACTTCACAACAAAGAAAAGTCCAGGAACAGATGGCTTCACTTGGAAATTCTACCAAGTAGTTAAAGAATTTACTTTAATCTTTCCAAAATTCCTATGGAAATAGAAGAGGAGAAAACATTTTCTAATTCATTCTATGAGGCTACTATTATGCTAATACTAAATACAGACAGACATCACAAGAAAAGCAAATACAGACCAATATGTGATGTGAATATGAACACAACAAAATACCAGCAAACAGAATCAAGTATCATGCTAAAAGGATCATACACCATGATAATGTGGTGAATTTCCCAGGAATACAGGGTAATTTATCAGAATAGAACAAAGGGGGAAAAATACATGATTATCTCAATTGATGCAGAAAAATACTTGACAAAATAAAATATAATTTCACAATAAAAACACTCAGAAAATTAGAAATAGAATGGCAATTACTCAGCATGATTAAGAACATTAAAAAAACCCACTGAAATCCCACTCAATGATCAAAGACTATCATTTTTCCCCCATAAGACGAGGTTGCTTGTTTTGCCCTGGCTATGCCACATTTTATTAGAAATTATATTGTTTCCAGAGCAATTAGGCAAGAAAAATAAATAAAAGACAACCAAGTTGAAAAGGAAGAAGTAAAACGTCTATTGTAGATGACATGTTTCTACATAGAAGAAATACATAGAGAAAATCCACAAAATATTCATAAGAAAAACTAGAGCTAATAAATTTAGCAAAGTTTTAGTGTTCATGATCAACACTGAATTAGTTGTGTTTCTATACAGCAATGAAACATCGAAAAGGAAACTAAAAATAAATTACATTTATAATAGCATCCAAAAGAATAAAATAGCTTTTAAAAAGTAAGTAGGTGAAAGGGGAGAGGGAGGGAAGGGGAAGAAGGAGGATGGGTAGAGGGAAGGTGATTGGTAGGATCACACCTACGGTTCATCTTATAAGAGTACATGTGAATCTTTCTAAATGTAGAATATAAATGTCTTAACACATAACTAAGAAAATGACATGAAGGCTATGTTAACCAGTTTGATGAAAATACTTCAAATTGTATATAAAAACAGCACACTGTACTCCATGACAGTATTAATGTACACACCTATGATTTAATAAAAAGAAAAAATAAAAAGTAAGTAGGTGAAAGACTTTTACATTGAAAACAGCAAAAATGTTGTAAAAGAAATTAAAAAATCTTAATATATAGAAAACATCTCGTGTCTGAGAATCAGAATATTTAATATTATTAGTATGGCAATACTCTTCAAAGTGATCTACAGATTTAATGCAATTATTACCAAAATTCCACAGTTGATCTCAAATGCCAATAGAATTTCTAAGGGCCCAAACAGCTAAAACAATACTGAAAAAAAAGTTGAAGGATTCACACTTCCTGATTCCAGAACTTATTCCTTGGATTTAGTTATCAAAACAGTGGGGTTTAAGCCCAAGGAAGAGAATTGGAGAGTCCATAAATAAACCTATTATATATCTACAGTTAATTGTTTTTTGACAGATGTGTCCAGACCACCTAATGGAGAAAGAATAGTCTCTTCAAAAAATGGCTATCCTAGTGGTGTGAAATGGTATCTTATTGTGGTTTTGATTTGCATTTCATTAATAACTAATAATGCTAAGTCTTTGCAATAAACTACAGAATGGGATAAAATGTTTACAAATCATGTATCATGTAAAAGTCTAGTATCCAGACTACATAAAGAACTCCTGCAACTCAACAAGAAACAAATACACCAAATCAAAAATAAGCAAAGGGCTTGAAGACATTTCACCAAAGAAGTTACACAAATGGCCAAATAGTACACGAAAAGATGTTGTATTTTCTCCCAGTCAGTAGGCTGGCTATTTATTCTGCTGATTATTTTATTTGCTGTACATAAACATTTTAGTTTAATTAAGTCTACTTATTTATTTTTGTTGCTGCTGCATTTGCTTTGGAGGTCTTAGTCATGAATTATTTGCCTAAGCCAATGTCTAAAAGAGTTTTTCCTATTTATTCTAGAATTTGGGGGGCTGGATGGGGGTGATAGAGTCTCAGTTTGTCACCCTCAGTAGAGTGCAATGGCATCCTAGCACACAATAACCTTAAACTCTTGATCTCAAAGATCCTCTTGCCTCTGTCTCCCAAGTAGCTGGGACTACAGGCCCCTGCCACAACACCTGGCTATTTTTAGAAACAAGGTCTCACTCTTGCTCAGACTGGTCTGAACTCCTGAACTCAAGTAATCTACCCACTTCAGCCTCTTAGAGTGATAGGATTACAGGTATGAGCCATGGTGCCTGGTCCTATTCTAGAATTTTTATGGTTTCAGGTCTTTAAGCCATCATGAGTTAATTTTTGGATATGGCAATAGAATGAAATCAGTTTCATTCTTCTGCATGTGATTATCCAGTTTTCCCAGCACCATTTATTAAATAAGATATCTTTTCCCCCACCAGTGTGTTTATGACTTCTTTGTAAAAAATCAGTCATACTATATGATTTTATTACTGAGTTCTCTATTCTGTTTCATTGGTCTATTTGTTTACCTTTATAAAAGTACCATGCTGTTCGGTTATTATGCCCTTGTAGTATAACTGGAAGTCAGGTAATATAATGCCTTCAGATTTACTCTTTTTCTTAGGATTGCTTCAGCTATTCCAGTTTTATTTGGTTCCACTACACTAATGTATATAGGGATGCTACTGATTTGTATATATTAATTTTGTAACCTGAAACTTTGCTGAATTTATTTTTCAATTCTAGGTGTCTTTTGGTGGAGTTTTTAGGGTTTTCTAGGTAAGAGATCTTATCAGCAGCAACTTATTTCTCTTGCCTGATTGCTCCTGCTAAGACTTGAATAGAAGTGGTGATAGTGAGCATCCTTTTCTTATTCCTATCTTAGGGGGAATGATTTCAGCTTTTCCCACTTTAGTATGATGTTGGTCTTGCTTTTGACACGTATATGTGATTCTCTTGTCTCAGCCTCCCAAGTAACTGGAACTATAGGCACCTGCCACAACACCCAGCTATTTTTTTTTTTTAAGAGGTGAGGTCTTGCTCTTCCTCGGAGGGTCTTGAACTCCTGAGTTCAAGCGATCCACCTGCGTTGGTCTCCCAAAGTGATAAAATTATAGGCTTGAGCTACTGCACCCAGCCACTTTCTGTCTTTTTGATTAAGCATTTAAGGTAAAGAACCTTTTACATAGACTCCCATAGAGTTTTAGATGCTTAGAGCTTTTAGAAGCATTTAAGGTAAAGAACCTTTTACATAGACTCCCATAGAGTTTTAGATGCTTATGTCATGTTTATTGTTTAATTCAAAAACTTTTGATTCCATCTTAATTTCTTCATTGACTCAAGATTTGTTTAGCAGCAGGCTCTTTAATTCCCATGACTTTGTGTATTCCCAGCCCTGCCAAACTCCAGATTTGAAAGACCCTCTTGAAATTGATTTCCGGTTTTATTTCATTGTGATCTGAGAAGATTCATGAATTGATTTTAATTTTCCTGAATTAGCTGAACCTATTTTGTGGGCTAACATATGATCTACCTTAGAAAATGTCCTATGTCCTAAAGAGAAGAGTGTACATGCTGCAATTTGGGGCAGAATGTGGTAGAGATGTCTGTTAGGTCAATTTGTCCTAGAGTCCTGTTTAGGTCTAATGTTCCCTTTGTGGACCTTCTACCTTGATGATCTGTCCAGTTCTGTCAGTGGACAATGAAGTACCATCAATTATAATGCTACTGTTGATTTCTTTTCATAGATCTGGTAGAACTTGTTTCATGAATCTGGAAGATTCTGTGTTAGGTGCTTAAAAACAGGATTGTTATATGTTCTTTCTGATTGTTCTCTTTCATTATATAAAGATCATCTTTGATTATTTTTTACTACTATTGATTTAAAGTCTCTTTACATAATATGAAAAGAGATACTACTGCTTACTTTTGGTTTCATCAGGAAAATTTTTTCCCTTTCCTTTACCTTGAGTCTAGGAAAATCCCTCTGAGCTAAGATGGGATTCAAGGAGACAGCATATACTTGGATGTGTTTTTTTCATCCATTCAGCTGTCTCTATCTTCTAAATGGGGCAGTAAAACCATTTATGTTCAATGATACTATTAATATGTGAGATGCTGTTCTGTTCATCACATTGAATGATATGTAGTTACTTTGTCTTCTCCCTTGGGTTACTGTTTTATAAGAGTTGTGAGCTTTAACTTTCAGCTGTTTTTATGTTCATGGATATTGATTACTCTGTTCTATGTATAGAGCACTTTTAAGCATTTCCTGTAAGGTAGGTCTAGTGGCGACAAATCCTTTAAATTTTTGTTTATCTAGGAAAGACTTTATTTTGCCTTCACTTATGAAACTTAGTTTTATAGCATACCTACTTCTTGGCTGACAGTTTTTCTCTTTAAGAAAACTAATAATGGAACCCCAATTCCTTCTGGCTTGAAAGTACTCTGCTGAGAGGTCTGTCATTACTCTGATGGATTTTCATCTGTAGGTAATTTGTTGCTTTCATCTTACAACTTGTAAGATCTATTTCTTCACTTTGATTTTGGTCAGGTTGAGGTCTATGTGTCTTGTTGATGTCCTCTTTGCTATGCATCTTCCAGTTGTTCAATAACCATCTGTTGTTCAATATCAATAGATTTTCCATGCTCATTGATTTTTCTTCCTCTCCCTCATTAACACTAATAATTTTTATATTAGTTTACTTTCCATAATCCCATATTTATCACAGTGTTTGTTCTTTCTTGGGTTTTTTTTTCCCAATATTTGATTGACAAGGTTACTTCTAAATACTATCTGCAAGCTCTGAAATTCCTTATTCTGGTTGATCTCATCTATTGTTAAAGCTTTCTGCTGTATTTTTAAATTCTCTAAATGACTCTATCATTTCTTTAAGTTCTGTTATCTCTTCTCCAATATTATCTCTTTAGTGAATTTTTTGTGTCTTAATTTCTTTTTTGTTCCTTTGAGATGTTTATTTACCATCACTTCAATTCTTGTCATCCATAATCTGAATTCCATATCTGTCATTTTAACAATTTCCTTTTGGTTGGTGTTTATCACTGGAGAGCTATTGCCACTATTTGGGTGTGTCTAGAGGCTGTTGGTTTTTGTTTTTGTTTTTGTTTTTTATGCTGCCAGAGTTTTTATGCGTGTTCATTCTCATTTATTTGGACCCTCTTGTCTCAGCCCAAAACAGATAAAAAATATGTTACCTATTCTCCTTTGCTGGAACCTCTGATGCTCCATGAAGTTGGGGATATGTCCCTGGATGGTATAACTTAGTTCTGCCTCAGAAGACTGGCCAGGCAGGAGAGGGGTGGATGTGCTGTGATCTTTTAACACTTCTACTCTCTTGAATCTTCCCTGTTCCCCTGTGGTTGATACTGGGCCACTATAGCAGGGCCTGCCTCTGGTGCAAGATCCACATGCAAGATGGGTCTAGCCAACAGGATGGGACATGTTTCTGGGTTTGAGGAGGTTCACTAGGTATGGTGTGCATGTGCACAGACTAGGGCAGCCAAGGTGCTGGGTGGTGGGTGGGTAAGGTGAGACATGCACAAGGCTACATGTGCAGGGCATAGCATGTACACAGGGCATAACAGGCCCACAGGTTATAGCAGGCCAGTACAGCAGAGCAGCCCCCCACTCAATGCAGAGTAGGCTTATGTGGGTCCCAGCTCACACATGGAGCAACACAGGACCCTGGAACAGAGCTGGCCTGTTGGACAGGGCACTTGTGCAATACGGAGCAGGTTAATGGGACATTGTACTCATGCATATGAGCTAGGGTGGCCATAAGGCAGGGCATATTAACAGAGCTGGGTGTGGTGCCTAGGGTTCCCTATGAAGGATGGCATGGGTTCCCTATCTGGATGGTGTACAGTCCATCCAGATCCAAAGGTAATGGCTATCCTGGTTGTCACCCTACTCAGGGACTCCCAGGTGGCAGCAGCCATGGTGGTCCAGCCACCTCAACAATGTGTGGTGAGCACTGAGTACTGTGGTACATGTTTGACCCAAGTACCACAGGAAGTGCGGTTGAGCAAGATCACCCAGGGCATAGCAGTGAGCATGAGTCCCATGGTTTCCATTCTGCCTAGGTCTCATGGCAGCAAGCCAAGGTGCACATGATGTACCCACATAGCATATGCAAGTGCCAGGATTCCCTGTTCTCTCCCCATCTGGCAGGGGCAAAGGGAAGGAACAAGTTACAGATCTGACTCCTGAGCAAAAGTAGTGTTCTAAAGTTAGGATATTACAATGGCACCAGCCACATCATTCAGGGCTCACAAACTGTTCACCTTTTCTCTGCAGAGCAATGCAGTTGCACAGCCTCCAGTCAGGTCTCTGCATTAGTCTGGAGGACTGTTGCAGTAAAGAGCCTCTTTTGCCCCTCTGGTTTCAATATCCTCAGGAGGAGCCTGTAGCCTAGGATTCTCTCCTCTGCCTCTCTCCCATGTGTGGCATTTAAATTTCTTTTCTTATTATTATTTCTTAGCAGTTTCATTGAGATATAATTCACATACCATACAATCCACCTACTTAAAGTGGATTATCTAGTAGTCAGTAGTATGCTCATAGAGTTGTCAACCATTACATTAATTGATTTTAGAACATTTTCATCATCCCCAAAAGTATTCTATCATCATTTCCAGTCTTTTTCCTTCCCCCATCAACCCTCCTCCCCTCTCCATCCTAGGCAATCACTACTCTACTTTCTTTTTTTAAAATTTTTAACTAAAATCATAACTGTATACATTTATGGGGTAAAATGTGATGATTTGATATATAATGTGAAATACTTAAAGCAAATTAATTAACATAGCCATCATCTCACTTACTTTTTTGTGGTAAGACATTTAAATTTTATTCTTAGTTATTATGAAATATACCCTTGCATTGTGCACGTTAGGTGAGATCCCACCAAATGACCTCCCTCTTTCACCAATCACCCTCCCTTCATTTCTTACTCCTCTCCCTCCCCCTTGCTAGACTAAATTTGTATTTTATCATTTGTGTGGGCATGTAATTATTTGTATATTGGTTTCATATTTGTATTAAGTACATTGGATACTTTTTTTCCATTCATGAAATATTTTACTAAGAATAATGTACATTTTTCCATTCTTGAAATATCTTTTCCATTCTTGAAATATTTTACTAAGAATAATGTTCCAACTCCATCCATGTAAACATAAAAGATGTAAAGTCTCCATCTTTTTGTGGCTAAATAGCATTCCATGTTATATGTATACCACAATTTGTTAATCCATTCATGGGTTAACAAGCATTTGAGTTGCTTCCATGACTTGGCAATTATGAATTGGACTGCAAGAAACATTCTGATACAAATGTCTTTGTGGTAAAATGATTTTTCTTCTTCTGGGTAGGATTGTGGAATCAAATGGATGGTCAACTTTTAGTTCTTTGAAAACTCTCCATACTTCTTTCCATAAAGGTTGTAGTAGTTTGCAGTCCTGCCAGCATTGTAGAAGTGTTCCCTTCTCTCCACATACATGCCAGCATCTGTATTGTGATGTGGGTTAATCTTACTAGAGTTAGGCAATATTTCAAAATTGTTTTGATTCACATTTCTCTAATGATTAAAGACAATGAGCATTTTTTGCATGATTTTTGGTCATTTGTCTATCATTTTTAGAGAAATTTCTGTTCAAATCTCTTGCCCACAAATAAATTGGGTTGTTTGCTCTTTTCTTGTTGATTAACTTGACTTCTATGTAGATTCTAGTTATCAGACCTTTGTTGGAATCATAATATGCAAAAATCTTCTCCCATTCCAAAAGCTGTCTGTTTGCTTTGGTTGTGGAAACTTTAGCTGTCCAAAACCTTTTTAGTTTGATCAAATCCAGTTATTTATTTTTGGTGTTGCTGCAATTACCAGGGGGATCTTGATCATAAAATATTTTCCCAGGCCAGTATCTTCAAAATTTTTTCCCTGCACTCTTTTCTAGTATTTTTATAGTTTCATGTCTTAAATTTAAATAGTTAGCCAACAAGAATCAATTTTTGTTGGTGGTGACAGGTGTGGGTTCAGTTTTAGTCTTCTACAAGTGGCTAACCAGTTCTCCCAGAACCATTTGTTAAATAGGAATTCTTTTCCCCAGTGCATGTTTTCGTTAGGTTTATCAAAGATAAAATGATGATATGTGGCTAGGTTCATCTCTAGATTCTCTATTCTATTCAATAGATCTACATTTCTATTTTTGTGCCAGTTCATGCTGTTTTTATCACTATAGATTTACTATAGTATAACACTTCAGGTTATACTACAGATTTATATTTATTTCTAATAATTGTATTGGCTATTCAGGTTTTTTCCGATTTCTTATAAAATGTAGCACTATTTTTTTAAGTTCTTTAAAGTATGGTATTGGTGCTTTGATGGGGATTGCATTAAATCTGTAGATTGCTTTGGGTAATATAGACATTTTAACAATGTTGATTATTCCCAAGCATGAGCATGGTATATTTTTCTGCTAACCTCTTCTGCTACTTCTTTTCTCAGGGTTTCATAGTTCTCTTTATAGAGATCTTTCATGTGCTTTGTTAAGTATATTCCCAAGTAAAGTCTCCATCTTTAAATGGCTAAATACCATTCTTCTTTGGCACTACTGTAAAAGGAATAGTCTTTGATTGTATTCTTGGCTTGACTTTTGTTGATATATATAAAGTATTCTGATACTCTGCTATATTCCTTTGTCACTTATAAGAGTTTTGTAGTTGAGTCTCCAGGGTTTTCCATGTATAAGATTATATCATCCACAAAGAGGGAGAGTTTGACGTCCTCTGTCCCCATTTGAATACCCTTGATCTCTTTCTCTTGCCGATTGCAATGGTGAGGACTTCCAGTACTATCTTAAATAGCAGTGGTGACAATAGGCATCTTTGTCTAGTTCTGGATTTAAGTGGAAATACTTTCAATTTTACTCCATTCAATGTGATATTGGCTGTAGGTTTGATGTAGATGGCATCTATCAGTTTAAGAAATTTCTCACCTAAGCCTATTTTCTTATGTGTTCTAATCATGAAAGAATGCTTTGCATCTAAATTTCAATGTGAATTTTAAAGAGAATATTGAAACCATAGAAATAATCTTTTTATGTTTCTGTATTTGGTTTTCTAGTAAAACAGAATCCAGAATTGTTTCAATATATTACATAAAAGTCTAGTTTTTAGTTTTTTGCATAAATATGAATCATGCAATGAAATTGGAAACTATGATCATACTCAGGAAAAGCAGCAGCTAATAAAAAATTACTTTGAATCTGTCCAGATGTTTTATTTATCAAGTAAATTCTTCTAGCATCTGTCATAAAAGTGTTTAAAGAACAAAAGAGAAATAGAATGATAATGACAAACACAACTTTAAATAGAAGAATGGAAATTACAAAAGGCAAACAAGTGGAAATTCTGGAGTTAAAAAGTATGAAAACCAATATTAAAATTCACTAGTTGACCATAATAGTATATTTGAGATTTCCAAAGAAAGGAACAGTAAAATGATAACAAAGTAGTAAAAAAAAAAAAATGCCCAATTTGAAGAATGGGAAGAAGAAGAAAGAAGAATAAAGAGGAACTCAGAGACCTATGGACAATGTAAAGATCATTAATACACTTGTAATTGGTGTTGGAAAAGCAGAAAGGTGCAGAAAACTATTTGAAGAATTAAGGATTAAAAATGTCCTAAAGTTGATGAAAAGCATTAACACAGAGATATGAAAAGCTCAACAAGTCACAAGCAAGATACATACAAAAATGATCACTCCTAGTTACATCAGATGAAGATGGTGATTTTGCATATCTCGAGCAATAGGCACTTCTCATTTGTAAATTTACTTTCCTTGAGGGTTTTTTTTTAATGTGACTATTATGTATGGTGAGTAGGGCATTTTGCTTTACTTCTGGGTGTGTGCAGTAATAAAGACTCTGTATGATTTCCTTGGCTAAGAATTGCTTCAAAAACAAATATGAAACAAATATGCAAACAAGCACATGCCCACACAAATGATACAACACAAATATAGTCTAGCAAGGGGGAGGGAGAGGAGTGAAAAGGGAGGGTTGGGAGAGGATGATTGGTGGAAAGAAGGATGGCATTTGGTGGGATCTCACCTAATGTGCACAATGCAAGTGTATATTTCAAAATCAAAAGAAAATTCTGACAGTAAGTTATTTTTTACCACATAAATGCTATGTGATTAACAGCTGACCCCTTACCAGAAACAATGGAGCCAAAAGGCAGTGGAATGACATGTTCAAAGTGTGAAAAGAAAATCAAGCAATGCTCCTGTGGAAGAGTGATCAGGCATACTTTCTACTGCTATCATCACAGTTGGTTGTTAACTGCAAATGACAGTCACTGACTTGGGAACCAGCCCACAAAACCTATTGCAACAACTACTAACACAGGGCAGTGCCTGTGGCTCAGTGGGTAGGGCACCGGCCCCATATACAGATATACAGGTAGGTTTGAACCCGGCCTTGACCAAACTGCAACAAAAAAAGACCGGGCATTGTCACGGGCACCTGTAGTCCCAGCTACTTGGGAGGCTGAGGTAAGAGAATCACCTAAGCCCAGGAGTTAGGAATTGCTATGAGCTGTGATGCCACAGCACTCTGTCTCTTTAAAAATAAATAGATAAATAAATAAATAACACAAAAGCATAGTATAGCACTCTCTAATAAGAAGAGCTTTTCATGACTACCACCACTATGCACATCACCGACACCACCCTAGCTACTCAAGTGTTCATGAGCCTGCTCACCCACCATGCATAGTTACTATGACAACATTTAAGTACGCCCCCACACTAAAGCAATTCTTAGCCAAGGAAATCACACAGAGTCTTTATTACTGCACACACCCAGAAGTAAAGCAAAATGCTCTACTCAGCATACATTATAGTCACATTTTAAAAAACAACCCTCAAGGAAAATAAATTTACAAATGAAAACTGACCATTGCTTGAGATATGCAAAATTAATGGAAAGACACAGGAAGCATGAAAAAGCATGATATCCCCAAAGGAAAACAAAAATTCTCTAGCAGTAAGTCATACAAGAAGAAATCTTTTAAATACTTGATGAAGAATTCAAAATACTTATTTTTAAAAAGCTCAATGTGATGTAAGAGAAATCTGAAATCCAATACAAAGAAATTATAAAAATCACTTTGAGATATGAGTGGGAAAATTTCCAAAACAAAGATATCTTAAGAAAATAAGCCAAAAAAATAGCAAATTCTAAAACTGAAAAATGTGTTGAGGGAATTATAAAATACATTTTAAAGCTTCAACAATACAGTAGATCATCAGAAGAAAGAATTTCAGAACTTTGAAATAATCCAATCAGATAAAAGTAAAGAAAAAAGAATAGAAAGAATGAACAAAGCCTTTGAGACATATGGAACCACATAAATCAATCAGAGTTATGAATTCTCAGTATTCCCAACAACTAGAAAAATCAAAAACTTTAGAAAATCTATTTAAGGAAATAATTGATGAAAACTTACCAGTTCTGACAACAGATTCAAATATCCAGCTACAGGAGACCCTGTGAACCCAGGCAAATAAATTGCAAAAAGAACTTAACTGTGGCATATTGTCATAAAACTATCTGAAATTGAAGTGAAGGAGACACTTTTAAAATCAATAAGAGAAAAGCATTTAATTACCTATGAAAGAAATCTTACCAGATTAACAGTGGACTTCTCAGTAAAAAACTTATAGGCCAAAACAGTGATAAGGTATCTTTAAAGTGCTAAAAGACAAGCCTGCCAACCAAGAATTTTATGTGTAGCTAGATTAAACTTCATACATAAAAGAGAAATAAAGGCTTTTACAGACAAGCAAAAGCTAAGAGAATTTGTCACCACTAGACTGGCCCTATAAGAAATACTGAAAGGAATCCTTAAAACATGAAATGAAAGGTTAATATTTACCATCAGAAAAATTTTAAAACACACAGGTCTTATAAAATAATCACACAAAAGAGGAATAGAAAAGGATCACTGGCAACATGACAGAATTCCACAAAAACATAGGGGAAAAAAAAGAATTGTTTAAAAGCTACATAAAAAAATAGCAATATAACAAGAACAAAATGTTTATATTCAATATTAACTTTGAATGTAAATAGATCATAGGTGGTGCCTGTGGCTCAAAGGAGTAGGGCGCTGGCCCCATATGCTGAAGGTGGAGGGTTCAAACCTAGCCCCAGCTAAAAATAAACAAACAAAAAAATCATTCAGTGGATGTAAATAGATCAAAAGCCCCACTTAAAAAACATAGACTGGCAGAATGGATAACAAAAACATGATATCCACACATGCACAAATGTAAACCCCAACAGAGCAGGACTTTTGTTGTTTTATTTACTGACTTACCACTTATACCTAGTAATTAGATAAAACTCTGGCCCAAGGTAGAGCCTCAATAGCTACCTGTTGAATGAATGAATGAAGCCAATTTCTTTTTCAAGTATTTACTAAGTGTCTATTAGGCACCAAATACTGCCCTAAATATGATAATATTTCCTATAATTTTTTAATGATCCTAACAATTCTGTAAATTAAATATGATTATCCTTATTTCACTGATGAGATTCCAATGTATTGAGTAAGAACTTGCTTAAGGTCTATCTCAAGTTATTGATAAGACTAAGTTTAAGTTTTACATCTCCATTATACTAGTAATTGATAATACTGAATGCATGTGGTAACTACAAAATAAAGTCCATGGAGATATGATCAAAAGCTAGATACCAATGAGAATCATTTTAAGTAGCACTTTTTGTTTGAGACAGAGTTTCACTTTGTTGCCCTGATTAGAGTGCTATAGGGTCACAGTTCACAGCAACCTCAAACTCTTGGGTTCAAGCAATTCTTTTGCCTCAGCCTCCCGAGCAGCTGGGACTACAGGCACCCACAACAGGGCCTGGCTCTTTTTAAAGACAAGATCTCACTCTGGCTCAGGCTGTTCTCCAACCTGTGAGCTCAGGCAATCCACCTGCCTCAGCCTCCCAAGTGCTTGGGCTCCCACTCCGCCAGGCTTAAGTAGCTTTTAACATATAATTTTATAATCTTTTGTCAAATTACAATGATCCATTTTCAAATTAGAACAAAATTCCAACACCCAGACAAATAAAACTTGGTCCTCCAAGGAAATGCTTCTCATAACAAAACAAAACGTGACTTATGACTTCTTTTAAAACATGAAATGAACCATCTTTGTCAAATGAAGAAGCATTTGAGAAGCAAACATTTCCTGTTTTCAGCCCTGTACATCGGAAAGGAACATTTCTTTCTGAAGTATAAGGCTGAAACAGCAGTCTTTCCATCAACAATCAGTCTAAACAGGGATTTAGACAAAGAATTTTGTCACATTAATTGAAACAATATATCTGAAGAATAATATAAGGCAAAATCATTGGTATTAACAAATCCATATGTGTCTCTAGATATTCACATGACTTCTTCCAATTGTGTATTTTCTAATTAAGAAATATACATATGATATGTAATAAGTTCCAGACATGATGTTTATTCCCTTAGGTTGTTCATCTGTCAGGTCAATTTTCAGAGTAAACAAAGGGAATACACATCTCTAAAGCAGGATATTTTCCTGCTCCACATATAAGTTTTAACGAGGGGTTCTCAACCTGTGGGTTACGGCATTAGGAAAGTTGAGAACCACTGTAACAGTCCAATTCAAAAGATAATTTTGCCAAGACTCATCCTTTTGTGACCTTAGCTTAAAGATTGCTCAAAACAGGAGCAGTGAGTATGGAACAAAAGGTTAAGCAGTGCTGGAAATGGCCAATTTTCCTTGATTTCAGGGCCTACTACGGAAAACCAAGTTTTTATTTGTCCAAGTGTTGGAATACTCTGAACAGTATAAGTTAACTTTAAACACTTGACAACGATAATTCATTTTATGTTTTAAAAGAGGTCATTGTTTTTGTTATGAGAAGCATTTCCTGTTTCTAAATAGTTTGAGATGCATGAGGCCATAGTTTCATAAAAGGGGTTTAGGAAGAAGGCAATCCACTAAAAGTGGAAAAGAGATAATCATCAAATACAGCACACACTTGCAAAAACCAGGCAACATTTCTATTTGTGATTTGGTGTGCAATTGTAGAGTCTGAGGGAAGGTAACCCTGTAAATGAAAAGGAAAAACATATGACATTTGCTTAAGCAGGAGTGGCTTTAAACTGGGAAGATTAAAGTTTAAAAAAGATTTTATTTAATCTCATTATAATGAAGTGAAGGAAAGAAAAGATGAAGGATAAATTTTAATCTCCAATTATTAAGGATATAGTTGTGTTTCTATTTGTTTGATATATGGTAAAAGTAAATTTTAACTAAATTTGTCCTGCTTCCCAATTTATTATATTGGTTTGGATTTCTTAGGTTTTATTTCATGAGTTTGTTTTGCTTTTGCTGAATAAATTGTGCATTTTATAGATTCTAAAATAGGTGATTATCTTGCATGAATTATAATAATGTAAATTATATAACAGATAAAGATGAAACACAAATGAAATACAGCTAGTCAATGACAAGGCACAGATCAAAATATTTCTGAAGAAAAAGGCTAGAAGAAAAGAAAAATTAAGAATGGCCTGAAATCCACTAGGAACATATATAAACATACTTCTTGTTAAATGAAGTAGAAACTATTTGCTGAGGAATGAAATGAATATAAAGTTTTGTTCTTTTTTATCTTTATTTCCCATCCCCCCTTATATGGAGCTTTTCTCCCTCCAAGATAAAAACCTTCAGAAGAAAAATTTAATAATCACGTTTAGTTGCCTTCTCTATTCCTTCATATAAAGAAAATCTGGTGCCATTGAGTATAGAAATATGGCACAGGAACATTTTAAACAAAATTAGAAGACTTATAATATGAAATACAGAAATACAAAATATTTCATATTTGAAATCTGCATTTCAAATAAATGAAATAAAAAATGTATACACATTTCAAGAGATCTTGTTGCAAGTAAAATTGATCATCCCCCAAAAGTGTGAAAGGATCTGCATAACATGTTTAGATACACTCGACTAGTACCTTCAATTCAACTTCAAAAAGTAATACATAGACAACATCTCTTAAAATGTGTATACGTTTTTTGGCACCCTCTGTATATGAGTGCTTCCTAAAGTTCCTATCTATTACTGTGAAATATGCTTAAGATGAGGCAGAATTTGCATGCAATATTATGTAAACAAAAAGTCATTATCTCTTCATTTTCCCTCCCAATAGAGACACTAACAACTTCAATTGTGCTTGGGATAAAATTTTATTTATGTATATTACCTCTGTTTTTATTAGGCAGGGGTGTTTGGTTGGTTGGTTTTAGTGTTTTTCAGATGGAGTCTTGGTCTTGTTACCCAGGCTAGAGTTCAGTTGGCATCATCTTAGGTCATTGCAAACCCAAACTCCTGGACCTAAGCAATTCTCCTGCCTCAGCCTCATGAGTAGCTGGGACTACAGGCACCTACCACAACACCCAGTTAATTTTTCTATTTCAGTGTAGACAGGGTCTCGCCATTGCTCAGGCTGATCTCAAACTCCAGATCTCAGGCTATTTCCCTGCTTCAGCCCCCAAAGCACTAGGATTACAGGGGTGAGCCACTGCGCCCAGCTCATTTTACCTCTGCATTATCCTCTCTTCTCATTATTGTTCCCTGTATACATAGATATTATAATGCAAAATATAAGGAACCTTTCGAAGAAGAAGAGTCAGTTGTTTTAATTTGTCATTCAGAACAGATTTCCACATAAATAAATACTAAATTAATTTTTTGTGTACATGACTTAGATCATTAAGTAAGGCCATGGAGCTAGCCTCTTAAAATAAATGTCTAAAAATTAATTTTTCTCAAGTCAGCTGCCCTTTACCCATAATGCTACCAGTTTTTTTCCATCAAAAGTACTCAAAGCCTCACTTATCCTTGCCCCAGAATCCCCCAGTATATCCTGCTGTGGTTTGGCTTGCCCCCACCAAAACAAATGTTCAGATTTTATCCCTAATATGGTAGCTTTGCAGATGCTGGTGGGAGGTGGTTCGGTCTTGGAGGCAGATTCTTCACAAATGCCTTGGTGCTAACCTCATGGTAGTGAGTGAGTTCCCGCTCTGGTAAGACTAGATTGGTTCTCAGGAAAATTAATTAGATCCTGTGAGAATGGGTTGTTATAAAGACAGCAAACCCCTTGGGTTCTATCTTTGCACATGTCTGCTTCCCCTTTGACCTTCTCCGTGACATTATGACATAGCAAGAAAGCTATGAACCCAAGGCTGTGCCCTGAAACTAGCCAGCCTGCCAGAACCATGATCTAAACAAATCTCTTTTCTCAAATATTCTGTTACAGCACCAGAAAATGGGCCAAGACAGACCCATGTAGTTAGTTGCCACATATCACCCATCATGAGTCTCCCTGTACGTTTGCACTGTCAGTGCCTTACCTGACACTTGTACCCTCAATTCTGGATCATCTGAAAATGGACAGGTTTTCCTTCTCTTGACTAGACTACACCCACACAGATCCAGCCTTCTTGCTTTTGTCAGTCCATCCTGTGGTAAATATCACTTTAGCCAGGTCATTTCTTTGTTTCACAGCTATTTTCTGCAGTGAAAGCTCAGATCATAGTAAAACATCGTCTCATGATTTCATGCTTCATGCTTCACGTTAATTTCTAAACTTCCTTTCGTTCTGGCCCAAATAACAGTCTATCTGTACAGAAACTCACTGTGTTCGCTTCCACTTCTAGGATCTCTCTCAGGATACTTGTTTCACCTGGAAACCCTCCATCCTCCCTGGCTGCTCTCCACAGCCTCATCCTCGGCTTGTCATAATTTCTCTGTGTCTTCTTTAATAATCCCTGTTAATTCCTTTCTTCAACCCCTTCTAGTACGCAGAGTTTGGGTCACAAAATTTAGTATACAAGACCCCTTCTGTTATTTGGTTTATTTCATGTATGTTGCTCCTGTTTCTCTAACTCAATGTAAACTTCAGTTCTAGAGATGGTGTTCTGTAGTTTATTTTATTTCACATAATGCCTGACACAGTGGTGACCACAAAGGAAGTATGCAAAATGCTCTTTTGATTGAGTGAAACGTGATGAATTTAGTATAGAATAAAATTGCTGCCTGTACTTGAAGCTTTGCTTTCTAGCTATGTCTTTCTTAAATAGCAAATTTAAATCAGCCTGCTTTTTAGAATTCTAGGAAACCTGGCTTCATGTCATGTGCCATGAAGCAGTGGCTCAAATCCAAATAATACATTTTATCATCAGATTCAGATTCTGGTTCTTCTCCATAAGAGATGCACCCCGTATCCCAGTTTATTGGAAATTGACTTCATCACCTCTAAAGTCTCTCTTCTCTCTACTCCACCTATACATGCTGAGTTCACACATGTGAAAAGCTTTCTACCTTAAAATAATATTTCAGATATGCCTCACCATGGCCTTCTATCCTCATAGCTTCTTTAAATCATTCCACTACATTCACCTTTGTTCTCCCTAGGGCTCTCATCTGCTAGTTCATAATTTCTCCCCCAAATTGTCCTACTGTATTGACCCTGCAATTCCTTTATTAGGTATATTCCCAGATGACAAAAAATCACATTACAACAAAGATATTTGTATCAGAATGTTTATTGCAGCCCAATTCATAGTTGCCATGTCATAGAAGAAGCCCAAGTGCCCATCGATCCACGAATGGAACAACAAACCGTGGTATATGTACACCATGGAATATTATGCAGCCATAAAGAAAAATGGAGACTTTACATCCTTCATGTTCACATGGATGGAGCTGGAAAATGTTTTTCTTAGGAAAGTATCACAGGAATGGAAGAAAAAGTATCCAATGTACACACACTTATTATGAAATTAATTTAAACCTTTTTATATGCTAGCTATAACCTAATAACAACCTAAGGATATTTGGGGGGAGGCGGGGAGAAGGTGGAGGGAAAGGGATTCGAGGGTTCACTTCTGTGGTTCATCTTGGAAGGGTACAAGTGAATCTTTCTATGGTAGAATATGAATGTTTTGAAAGTTACATGAAGGCTATGTTAACCAGTTTGATGGAAGTGTCTTGGATTGTGTGTTAAAACACCACACTGTACCCCCAAAGTACATCAATGTACACAGTTTCCATTCAATAAAAAAAAAAAAAAAAGAAATGCCCTCAATCAAACACTTGCAGTACACTAGCTGAAGTGAGAGTATCTTTGACCAGGAGATGGATCCCATAATGAATTTACTGCATGGTCACCAGAGATAACATCAGAATGGGTAGTCCTTGATTGCCATCTATAAGCGTGATCTTATTTCTGCTAAGCATGTGTAGTTGCTGTCATGGTTTGTTGTTGGGTTCAAACTGTTACTAAGAGTGAGGTTCTTTTCTCAACACTCAATTCCTACTTCCTAAATTTTGTTTTGGAAATATGGCCAAAGGATTCAAGAACCCATTCTTTCTGTTTTAAGTCACGGATTAATAATCAAATTGAAGACTGTGGTTTATATCTAGTGGTGCCCCGGGATGTTATAGAACAAGAAATAGAGCCCAGTGATAGAACAATGATTTGACAGACATAAAAGGTATTTCACAGAATACTCAGTTCTACTTTCATGATGTTTGATATTTTTCTCTAGAATAGACTTGTTTTGAATGGTAGGTGTCCCACTGAAGGTTCCCTCTCAAAATCTGATGAGGCACTGTGTCCAGTAGTGTACTCCATACCTGCAGTTATTTATGATGATTATGGGGAATATCCACCTATCTTGAAATTTCCATGAATCTTGAACTACATATTAGGTGTTTATAAACATTTGGCTTCTTGGCCACAATGCACATTGTAAGGTACGTTGGATCGCATATATAATACACAATTACTAATGAAAACTCAAAAAGATAAAAGAGATACATGCACAGTTGTGGTGATCTCCCATCATGGATATGTAAAACAGTCCTGATGTATTGACTATCTGTCACCAAGGCCAGGGGCTTGGACAATCCTCAATGTTCCCATTCAGTGCATTTCTTAAGTAGAGCTCAATGACTTATCCCCCACAGACTACAGCATTTTGAATCTCTGGGCAAACAAAATGGGCAGATCCCCTGATCTCCTGTTTTGGAGACAAAGCTGAGCAACAGGTAGAAAATTGGAGTCCTGATCTCCTACCAGATTTCTACTCAAATAGAAAGGGTAGTCAAGTGTTGAATTCCTTCTCTATAGTTCCACTTACTTCAGAGGCTGTGGCAGGAGGATACCTTCAATTTATGAGTTTTATATCATTGGCTCTAATGCTGTGGTGAGGGAAAATCTATCTTGGGTAACAGAGTGAGAGTTGGTCTCATGAAAAATAATGAACAAATGATAGAACAAAAAAGTAGAGAAATATAGAAGGATGGAAGGAAGGAAGGAAGGAAGGAAGGAAGGAAGGAAGGAAGGAAGTAAGGAAGGAAGGAAGGAAGGAAGGAAGGAAGGAAGGAAAGAAAGAAGGAAGGAAGGAATTTTCCTAGGTACAGTTTCCAAGATTGAAATTATGAGGAAATTCAGTAGGCAGATTGAACAGGACAACATAAGGAGGATATTTATTGTGCTCCCCAAGGGGAAGAGGTTACAATGAGTCAGGAAATGCTTGTTTGTGGTTGGTTGCTTAGGAGACAGTCATTTTATCTTATGGGCAGGGGATGTCCAGCAATGTCTGGTTCTTGGTCTTGGACAGACTGGACAAGGGAATATTCACTCAGATTGGAAAGTACAATAGAAAGTCTGGAGTCTATAATGTGGATATTTTAATATGCATAAAATGCCTAACTTGAGTCAGGAATTCACTGTGTGGGCAGTTTAGAGTTGGTAAAAAAATCTAAGATACCAAAGTATCACAGTTGTGTAAATTATGATGTTTTAAGGAATAGGGGTTGTTGGAAAAAAAAATTCCCTAGAAATGAATAATTTCTCAAGTTGACCTCTAAACTAGGGGAAGTTTTTCAAAGCTAAGTCTGTACTAAAACATAAAAATAATAGCCCAGCATTGTGATATTCACCTATAGTCCCAGGTACTCGAGATGCTAAGAGAAGAAAATAACCTAAGCCTAGGAGTTGGAATTTGCTTTGTGCTGTAGATTACACATAACTTTACTGACTGTGATAAATAAAATAAGTCTATGTCTATCTATATATATATAAAAAGCAAAAGTGAGGAGTAACTTCAATACAGATGCTTTTCTCCATATATTTATTGAGATAGTCTTGTTTTGTTGCATTTGGTAGAGTACCCTGGGATCAGAGCTCACAGCACACTTCAAGGGTTCTCCTCAAGCGAACCTATTATCTCAGGTGGCATTTCAGGAGCCTTAATTAACATCTGGCCTTTTTTATTCTTCAGAGTGGAGTATCTCACTAGTGCTGAGGCTGGTCTACAAATTCAGAAGCTCAGACAATCTACCTGACTTGTCCTCGCAAATTGCCAAGATGAGAGGCATGAAGAACCACCCTTGGCCAATAAACTTAGTTTGAGAATTACCCATGTTCAATGTTGGAAGTAGTGACTTACCATGAGAGTAGTGAGTTAGAAAATACTCCCAGCCAATCTGCAACAAGAAAGGGCTGGGAAATATGGTGCTGGCATGTAGTTTAACCTACAGGGAAAGCTGAGTCAAAAGAATTGACTGAACCCAAAGATTTATGTTTTCGTAAGATATGATGCTATAGCACTCTACTGAGAGTGATACAGTGAAACTCTATCAAGAAGAAACATACAAACAAAAATCACAGCGCATTCTACTTAAGTATCTCTATGCAGTTTTGCCATCTAAAATGCAGCTTGAGTTTCACCGCTGTGCAAAATCTCAAAGTTCTGGAAGCCTAGTGACTATAATCTCAGCCATAGATGTACTCAAAATAGCACAAATGAGAGATAACTTCTCTGTGGATGGAGGATTAAGAAATGTCCTGGATCAATACTTGTAGGACACTAGCTGAAGTGAGCAGAATTGTCCAGTGAGTATCTTTGTCCAGAATCCTTGATCCCAGGACATTCCAGGAAGAAGTCACTAGTTAGTAACTATGGATGACATCACAATATGTGTTGCCCTGGGTTTACATATTTAAGATTATTCTTATTCCTAGTAAGCATGCATAGTTGCTGTCCAGGTTTATTGTTGGGTTCAAACTGCTCCAAAGCATGGGGTTATTTTTAACTCCTCAATCCTACTTCCTATATTTTGTATCCATGTCCATGGGATTCAACAACCCATTCTTTCCTTTTCAAGTCATGGATTGGTAAACAAAAGGAAGAGTTTGGCTTATATCTAATGCTTCCCTGGGATGTTATACAACAAGTAATCAAGCTTAATGTTTGAACAATGATTCTGATACCGGAAAAGTGGTGCACCAGCCAGCTCAGCCGAGCAGGGCCTGGGGAGGAGACCTGCCACCTCATCTTAATGACAGAAGCCAGGAAAGGTACCATCAGGCTGAAGCAAGCCAGGGAGCTTTCCTCCTCCAGAGGCTCCAGTAGAGCTGTGCTAGAGGACCACCCAATCAAGGGAAAACACTGATGCTCATCTCTGATTGGTCCATTTTAAATCCTGCTCCTGATTGGTCTATTGGTCTATAGCTAAGCTATTAAACTATATAAGACCCCTGAGCAGAGAGCCTAGGGGCAGATCATTGCAGACCTTTGAGGAAGATAGAGCAGAAGAACAAGACTTCAGCAGGAGGCTGTTGCAGACTTCTGAGGAAGAAGGAGCAAGAGCTGTGACACTTCTACTGCTGATCCTGCTCTACAAAGAGGCTTGGCTCTTTGTAGGAGTTGTAACACTTCTATCTCTGATCCCTCTCTACAAAGAGGGTTGGTCCTTTGTAAGTGCTCTATCACTTCTACTGATCCTGCGCCGCAAGGAGGCATGGTCTTTGTAAGAGCTGTAGTAATTCTACTGATCCTGCCATGCAAAGAGTCTTGGTCCTTTGTAAGAGCTGTAGGACTTCTATTGCTGATCATGCTCTACAAAGAGGCTTGGCTCTTTGTAAGAGTTGTTTTCATAAGAGTTGTAACACTTGCATCTTGCCCTGCAAGGAGGTTGATACTTTGAGCTGTAAATAAAACCTCTGTTCATTCTATGGCCTGTTGACTCATTCATCGAATCATTGATACCAAGAGCCTGGAAATCCAGTGTTAGAAATCCAGTATCAATTCAACAGACCTAAATGTTATGTCAAACAATGCCTATGTCTACTTTTCATGATGTTTTACTTCTTTCAATAGAATAGGCTTGTTTCATATGGTTAATGTATCAGTGAAGGTTCCCTCTAAAAATCTGATGAAGCACTGTGTCCAGTACTGTGTTTTATATATGCAGTTATTTATGATGATGAAGGAAAATATCAGCTTATCTTTAGATGTTCATAAATCCTGAATTCCATGCTAGTCTAAACTTCTGGCTTCTTGAACACAATACACATTGAAGAGTTATGTTGGATCATACATAAAATACATAACAACTAATGAAACCTGATAAGCATAAAAGAGATCCATGCATAGTTGTGGTGATCTCACACCACAGATATGTAAAACAATCCGGACATACTATGTATGTGTCACCGAGGCCTGTGGATTGGACAATCCTCAAAGTCCTCAATAAGCTCATTACTTAAGTAGAGTTCAATGACATATCCCACACATAACTAACATATTTCAATGCTCTGGGCATGGAATTGAGAAGATCATCGTAGCTCCAGTCTTAGAGACAACGCTGATCAACAGGACAACCTAGGCCTGAATCTCCCAACAATTTTCTACTCAAATAGAAAGGTAGTCAAGTGTTGTATCCCTATAGTTACAGCTACTCCAGAGGCTGAAGCAGGAGGATAACTTCAAATAAAGTATGGGCTGTCATTGTTCACAAGGCTGGGGTCATGAACATTCCAGCCTAGGGACTAGAGTGAGAGTCAGTCTGATGAAAAATTATGATGGAAAGTTAGTAACAAAGATAAATTTTTCAAGGTATAGTATCTCAGTATGCAACTAGGAGGAAAGCTTAGTAGGTTGACAAAGACAGGACTGCATCAAGAAGGAGATTGATTGTGTTTGCCAGGAAGAAGAGTGAACAATGAGTCAGGAAAAGTTTGTTTGCAGTTAGTTATTTAGGAGAGCGCCATTTTTTCTGATGGGTAGGGGACTTCCATAGATGTCTGAACCCTAGTCTTGGAGTAATTTGGGGAAAAGAATATTGCTCAGATTGAAAAGTGCAACAGAAGATGTAGAGTGTATAATTTGGATATTTTAGTGTGCATGAGTCCATAATTTATTAAGTAGACAGTTTAAAGTGACTACAAAAATCCAAGATTCCAAAGGATCAGAGTTATATAAATTGTGAAGTCTTAACTTAGGGGTTATAGAAAAAATATTTCCCTATGAGGAAATAATTTCTCCATTTGTCATCTAATCTAGGTAACATTTTCAACGCGAGATATATGGTCAAATGTAAAAGTAGTAGCCAGGTGTTGTGGTGGACACCTGTAGTCCAGGCTACATGGGATTTTGAGAGAAAAAAAAATCACCTAGGCCCAGGACTTGGAGGTTTCTGTGATCTGTAGATGCCACAGAACTTTACTGATTACTTTAAATAAAATAAGTCTTCATATCTATAAAAAAAGTAAAAGTGAAGAGTAACTCCAATACAAATGGTATTCCCCATCTATTTAATGAGACAGATTCTTCTTTTTTGTTGCCTACAAATTAAAAATGAGGAGTAATACCAATACAAATCATTTTTGCCATTTATTTATTGAGATAATTTCTTCTATATTGTTGTTTTTGCTAGAGCAACCTGGTATCATAGCACACAGTAAACTTCAAGTGTTATCATCAAGTGAAACTATTCCCTCAGCTGGTATGCCAGGAGCCTTCATAAAGTCCAGTATTTTTTTAGACTTCTGAGAGGGGTGTCTCACAAGTGCTGAGGCTGGTCTCCAATTGAGAATCTCAGACAATCCAACTGAGTGAGCCTCCCAAAATGCCGTGAAGAGAGGCATGAAGAATCACCCCTGGCCACAAAACTTAATTTGAAATTTATCCCATCATTAACATGTGAAGTGGTGGCTAAACATGAGGTTGGTGCATTTGAAAATGGTCCAAGCCAATTGCAACAACAACAACAACAAAAAAATAGCTGAACATTGAGGCATGCATCTGTAGTTCAATCTATTGGAAAGTCTGAGGTATAAGAATTGCCTTAGCTTAGAAGATGGGGTTTTCTGTGAGTTGTGATGGCACAGCAATCTACCAACTCTACCTCAAAATAAAAAAAAAAGGAGAAGAAAAAAATAATAAAGAGCATCCTACTTCAGTGTCTCTATGCAGTATTAAGATCTGAAATGTAGCTTGAGTTTCACTGCTGTACAAAATCTCAATTTTTTTGTCAGCCTAGTGGCTGGAATTTCAGCTGTTAATGTAATCAGTAAGATACAAATTGGAGAGACTTCTTCATCTGTGGATGGAAATTAAGAAGTGTCCTGGCTAAAACCTTTGCAAGACACCAGCAGAAGTCAGCAAATAATTTCAGTGAGTATTTTTGACCAGAAGCCTAAATTCCAGGATGAAGTCAGTTTACAAGGTCTACATGGATGACAGCACAATGAGTGCTGCACTGGGTTACCATATTTAGGCTTAATCCTATTTATGCTAAGCATGCATAGTTACTGTCTGGGTTTGTTGTTGGGTTTAAAGTGTTAGAAAGAGTGGGGTTATTTTCTTCACACTCACTCATTCATGCTTCCTAAATTAAGTTTTGTAACAATGTCAAGCATTGAAACTCATGCTTTCCTTTCAAAGTTACAGATTTGTAGTCAAATGGAAGAGTGTCATTGATAGCTAGTACTTCCATGGGATGTTAGAAATCAAGAAATGAAGCCCAAGTTTGGAACAATGATTTGACAGACCTATATAGTATGTAATCCAATTCCCAGATCTATTTTTCATGATATTTGACTTTCTGTAGAATAGGCTTGTGATGGACAGTAGGTATATCACAGTGGAGAGGCACTGCGTCCAGCAGTGTACTCCATATTTGTAGATATTTATGATGATCATGAGAAATATTACCCTATCTTGAAATTTTAATTAATCTTGAATGTCTTGCTAGGTGTTCCTAAACTCTGGGTTTTTATCCACAATTCACATTGAAGACTTATGTTAGATTATATGTATAATTCACAATAACTACTGAAAAGAGACAAGGATATAAGAGATCCATGCATAATTGTGATGATATCACCCACAGATATATAAAGCAATCCTGACATACCACCTGTGTGTCATCAAGGCATGAGGATTAGAAAAAATTCAAAGTCCCTGGTAAGCTCATTTTCTGTTAAGTCAACCTCAATGAATTTTCCCGTTCCATGACTACAATAATTCAATGCGCTGGGCATCCAAATTGGTAATCCCCTGGGCTCCCAATTTAGAGACAAGGCTGAGCAATAGAAAGACAACATTCACCCTGATCTCCCACCGGGATTCTACTAAAATAGAAAAAGTAGCCAAGTGTTTTATCACTTACGTATAGTTCCATTTGAGGCAGTAGGGTCACTTGGAGTATTACTTCAACTGAAGAATTGGATGTTTTTTTTTTTTTGTTTTTGTTTTTTTGCAAGGCTGAGGTCATGAACACTCTAGCTTGGATAAAGCGAGAATTGGTCTTATGAAAATGAAAGAAAGAAAAAAGGAAGGAAGGAAGGAAGGAAGGAAGGAAGGAAGGAAGGAAAGAAAAGAAAGGAAGGAAGGAAGGAAGAAAGAAAGAAGAAAAGAAATTTTCCTGGTACAGTTTTCAAGAGCATATTTAGAAGGATATTTAGGTAGACAGAAGGAATTCAGGACTACATAAAGGAGATTTATTTTGGTCCCCGTGTATAGGAGGTAATAATGAGTTGGGACATGTGTATTTGCACTGGGTTCTATGGGAGACTGCCAGTTTATCTAATGAGTAGGGGTCTTACAGAGATATCTAGTACCTCATCTTGGACTGTTTGGGGGAATTTAATATTGGCACCGACTGAAAACTGCAAAAAAAGAGGTAGAGTGTAGAATCTGGATATTTTAGTGTGCATTAAAATGACTGACTTGAGTCAAGAATTCACTGTGTGGGCTATTTAGTGTGAAAACAAGAATCTAGGGTATCAAAGGATGAGAGGTGTATAAAATATGAATTTTAGGGAAAAAAATTTCCCTATAACATAATAACTTCTCTAGTTGACATCTAATTTAGGGAAAATTTTTCAACACTAGTTCCATGGTCAAAAGTAAAAATAATAAGCACTCATTGTGGTGAGCACCTGTAGTTTTAACTACTTTGGAGGCTGAGATAAGAAAATCAGCAGAACCCAGTATTTGGATGTTGCTGTGATCCACAGGTGCCACAGAACTTTACTCAGTGTGATAAATAATGTAAGTTTCTGTCTTTATATAAAATTTTAAAACAGGAAAATTATAAGTAACTTGAATACAAATGTTTTTCTCCATTTCTTTATTGATAACAGGGTCTTGTTTTACTGCCTTTGGTAGAGTATCCTGTTATCATACCTCACAACAAAGTACACGTGTTCTCATCAACCAAGCCTATTTCCTAAGCTAGCAGGCCAGAATCCTGAATAACATATAAACACTTTTTATTTTTATAGGCATGGGTATCTCACTAGTGATGAGGCTGTATCCAATTCAGGAGCTCAGATAATCCAACTGACTGGGCCTCCCAAATTTCCAAGTGAAGAGGCATGAAGAACCAAAGCTGTAAACAAAACCTAGTTCTCAAAATATCCCGTCTGTGATGTCAAAATGTTGGCTCACCAACAGGATGGTGAGTTGGAAAATGGTCCCAGCCAATCTGCAGCAAAAAATAGATAGGCATTGTGATGGGCACCTGTAATTAAAGCTAATGGGGAAGCTGAGACAAAAGAATTACCTGTGTCCACAAGATGAAGGTTTCTGTGTGGTGTACTGGATCAGAACTCTACTAAGAGTGACAAAATAAAACTATATCTCAAAAAAAAAAAAAAAAAAAAACCAATACAGAGAATCTTAATTAAGTGTCCCTATGGAATTTCATTATCTGGAATGCAACTTGCGTCTCAATGCTGTACAAAATCTCATCTGTTGTGTCAGCCTATTGACTGAAATCTCACCCATTAGTGTCATCAATCAGGCACAAATGGGAGCTCAGTTCTCTGTCTGGGGATGGAGGGCTAAGAAATGTCCTGCATCAAGCACTCACAGGACACCAGCTGAAGTGAGCAGAAAAGTCTAATATCATTGACCAGAAATCTGGACGTCACAACATTCCCAGCTGAAAGCACCAATAGTCACAATGGATGACATCACCATGGTTTTTGCCCTGGGTTACCAGTTTTAAGCTTAATTTTATTCCTGCTAAGCCTGTGTAGTTGTTGTCGGTGTTTGTTATTGGGTTCAAACTGGTTAAAAAACAAAACAAAACAAAACAAAAAACTGGTGTTCTTTCCTCGACTCTCAATTCCTGCTTCCTCAATTTTGTTTTGTTGGCTCGGTGCCTTTAGCTCAACCGGCTAAGGCACCAGCCATGTACACCTAAGGTGGCGGGTTCGAATCCCCAGCCCGGACCCGCCAAACAACGATGACGGCTATAACCAAAAAAATAGCCAGGTGTTGTGGCGGGCGCCTGTGGTCCCAGCTACCTGGGAGGCGGAGGCAAGAGACTTGCTTGAGCCCAGGAGTTGGAAGTTGCTGTGAGCTGTAATGCCAGGGCACTCTACCCAGGGGGACAGCTTGAGGCTCTGTCTCAGAAAAAAAAAAAAATTGTTTTGTGACCATGTCCAAGAGATTTAATAACCCTTTCTTTCTTTTTCAGAAAAAGATTAGTAAACAAATGAAAGAGTGTGTATTATACATAGTAATACCCTGGAGATTTACAGAACAAGAAATTAAGCCCTGTGATCAGACAATAATTTGACAGTCCTAAATAGTACATCACACATTTCCCATTTCTACTTTTCATAATGTTTAATTTATTTTTCCTAGAATAGACTTGTTTTGGATGGCATGTTTCTCAATGAATATTCCCTTTTGAAATCTGTGAGGTACTGTGTTCAGTAGTGTACTCCATACTTATAGTTGCTTATGAATATCATGGAAAATATCAGGTAATCTTCAAATTTTCATCAATTATGATTTCCATGCTAGGTGTGTCAAAACTTCTGGATTCTTGGTCACAATGCACATTTAAGAGTTATGTTGGATTACATGTATAATACACAATAATTTATGAATCCTGATAAGCATAAAAGAGATCCATGCATAGTTGTGGTTATCTCCCATCATAGATATGTAAAACAGTCCTGACATACTAAATATGTGTCACTGCATCCTGAGAATTAGCAAATCCTCAAGTCCCTGATAAGTTCATTTCTTAAGTAGAGCTCAATGACATATCCCACACTTACCTACAATGTTTCAATGCTCTGGGCAGTCAAATTGGATAGATCACCATAAATCACATGTTTGTGACAAGGCTGAGCAACACAAAGACATCTTCTGCCATTTTCTCCCACTGGGTTCCTACTCAAATAGAAATCTAGTTAAGTGTTGTATTCCTTACATATAGTTCCAAATACTCCAGAGGAAGACCCAGGAAGATCACTTAAACTAAAGAGTTGGATGCCATTGTGTGCAAAGCTAAGGTTATGGAAAATCTAGCCTGGAGAACAGAGTGAGAGTTGGTCTTATGAAAAATAATGAAAGAAAGATAGGAAGAAAAAATTAAAAAAGAAAGAGAGAAAGAAAGGTAGAAAGGAAGGAAGGAAGGAAGGAAGGAAGGAAGGAAGGAAGGAAGGAGGGAAGAAGGGAAGGAAGGAAGAAAGGAAGGAAAAAAGGAAGAAAGAAAAGAAAAGAAGGAAAGGAGGAAGGGAAGAAGGAAGAAAAGAATGGAAGAGAAGGGAAGGAAGGAAGGAAGGAAGGAAGGAAGGAAGGAAGGAAAAAAATTCTAGGTACAGTTTCCAAGAGTGAAATTATGAGGAAAATTCAGTAGGCATCAAATACAGGAATACATAAAGGAGAAGAGTTATAGTGGTCCCCAGAGGGAGGAAAGAACAATGTGTCAGACAAGTTCATTTACACTTGGTTCCCTAGGAGACTGACAGTTTATCTGATTGGTAGGGGTCATCCAGACTTGTCTAGTGCCTTGTGTTGGACAGAGTGAGAAAGTGAATTTTGGCCCAGATTGTAAAGTGCAACAGAAGGGGTAAAGTGTATAATCTGGATATTTTAGTGTGCATAAAATAAACTGACTTGAGTCAATAATTCACTGTGTGGTCAATTTAGAGTGACTACAAAAATCTAAGATAACAAAGGGTCAGTGTTGTTTAAAATCTGAAATCTTGACTAATAGTGTTTGTAGGAAAAAATTTTTTCATCAGAGAATAATTTCTTCAGTTGACATTTAATCTAGAGGGAAATTTTCAACACTAGATCCATGGTCAAAAGTAAAATATTAGCCAGGCTTATTGGAAGACAACTGCAGTCCCAGCCTCTCAGGAGGCTGAGAGAAGAAAATTACCTACACCCAGGAGTTGAAAGTTGATGTGATATGTAGACACAACAGAACCTTACTAAGTGTGTTTAAATAAAGTAAGTCTCTCTCTCTCTCTCTCTCTCTCTCTCTCTCTATATATATATATATATATGAATATATATGAAATATATATATATGTATATGAATATATTTTCATATATATATGAATATATATAGATATATACAGATATCTATATATATGAATATATTTTCTTATATATGAATATATATATATCTATATATATGAATATATTTTCATATATATATATGAAAATTAAGGAGTATCACCAAAACAGATGATTTTCTCCATATTTATTGAGACAGTGTCTTGTTTTGTTTTTGTATTTGTTAGAGTACTCTAGTATCATAGCTCACAGAAAATTTCAACTGTTCTCATCAAGCTAACCTGTTCCCTCAGCAGGCATGGAAGGACCCTGCATAACATCCAGCCATTTTTTATCTTTAGAGGTGGCAACTGACTAGTGTAGAGGCTTGTCCCCAATTAAGATGCTCAGACAATCCAACGGATTGGGCCTGCCAAATTGCCAACAAGAGGCATGAAGAACCACTTTAGGCCACAAAGCCTAGTTTGAAAAATATCCCATGTTCGATGTCTGAAGTGGTGGCTCACCATGAGTCTGGTCAGTTCTAAAATCATCTCAGAAAATCAGCAACAAATAATAGCTGGCCATTGAGGCAGGCACCTGTGGTTCAAGTTACTATTGAGGCTGAAGCAAAAGGATGACTTGAGCCCAGGAGACGGAGGTTTCTGTGAGGTGAGATGGCACAACACTCTACTGAGTGTGACAAAATGAAATTCATCTAGAAAAAAAAAAAGAATAAAAAAAACAAAGAGCATCCTACTTCAGTGTCTCTATGCAGTTTTACCATCTGGAATACAACTTGAGTTTCACTGGTGTACTAAATCTCAAATGTTGTGTCAGCCTAGTGACTGGAATCTCAGTCATGAATGTAATCAATAAGGCACAAATGGGAGATTACTTCTCTGTCTGTGAATGAAGGGCTAAGAAATGTACTGAATCAAACACTTGTAGGACACCAGTGAAAGTGAGCAGAATATTCCATTGAGTAACTTTGACCAGAAGCCTGGATCCCACGACATACCAGGATGAAGTCACTACATTGTCACCATGGATGACATCACATTGGATGTTGGCCTGGTTTAAAGACTTTTTATTATTATTATTTTTATTACTATTTTTTCAATTAATTAATTTTATTAAATTATAACTTTGTACATTGATGCGTTTATGGGTTTCATGGCCCAATATGAAATGTTTACATTGAACTAAGTAACACATACATCACAATTATACTCTTTTCTTAATGTACCGTTGCATCATACGTATTAGGTGATGTCACCGAAATACCCTCCCTCCTCCGAGATCCAACCTTCATCTATCCTTTGGATTATACTTATGTTTTGCCATTTATATGAGTGTGTAGGTGGTTATACATTGATTTCATAGTAGTATTGAATATATTTCATTTTTTTTCATTCTCAAGATACTTAGCTAAAAAGATTATGCTTTAGATCTAGCAGGTAAATATGAAAGATGTGAAATTTCCACCTTTTTGTGGCTGCATAATATTTCATGGTGTACATATACCACTATTTGTGAATTCATTCATGGGTCATTGGGTACTTAAGTTGTCTCCTTGTCAAAGCTATTATGAATTGGGTTGAAATAAACATTCTGGTGCAAATGTCTATGTTGTAAAATAATTTTAGATCATTTGCTTGTATATCCTAGTAGAGAAATTGTATAATCCAACAGTAGGTCTACTTTTAGTTCCTTGAGTGTTCTCCAAACTTCTTTCCAAAAACATCTTATTAGCTTGCATTCCTATCAGTAGTGTAGAAGTGTTGTCTTCTCTTGTATCCATGCCAACATCTGTAGTTTTGGGATTTTGTGATGTGGGCTAATCTTATTGTAGTTAAATGATAATTTAAAGTTGTTTTGATTTGCATATCTCTGCTGATTAATGGTGGTGTGTATTTTTTCATGTGTTTGTAGGCCTATCTTCATCGAAGAAGTTTCTGTTCATGTCTCTTGCCCACATAGTAGTGGAGATATTTATTCTTTCCTTATAAATTAGTTTGAGTTTTCTGTAGATTCCAATCATCAGAACTTTATCAGAAGGATAACCTGCAAAAATCTTCTCCTATTATAAAGATTGTCTGTTTGCTTTATTTACTGTGCTCTTGGCTGTGCAAAGGCTTTTTAGTTTTATCATATCCCAGTAATGGATTTTTGGTGTTGCTTCAATTGACCAGGGGGTCTTTCTCATAAATATTCTCCTAGACTGAATTCTTCAAGTGTTTTCCTTGCACTCTCATCTATTATTTTATTTTATTTTATTTTATGGCCTCTGCTGTGTTTGAACTCCCCACCTCTAGCATGTGCAGTGGCACCCTACTGCTTTAAGCCACAATCACCGCTCTTCTAGTATTTTTATGGTTTCATGTCTTAAGTTTAAATATTTTATCCAGTGGTAATAAAATTTTGTTTATGGTGAAATACAGGGGTCAAGTTTTAGTCTTTTATAGGTCACCAAGTAGTACATCCTGTACCACTTGTTAAATCATTCCCACACTGAATATTTTTCATAGACTTGTTGGAGATCAAATAACAATAGGCAGCTGGATTCATCTCTTGGTTCTCTATTCTGTTCCATAAATCTCCAGCTCTGCTTTGGTGCCAGGACCATACTGTTTTGATCACTATAGATTTATAGTAAAGTCTGAAGTCTGGTAATAGGATTCAGTATGTTTTTCCATTAGTTAACATCTTCAACTATTTCTTTTCTCTGAGTGTTATAGTTCTCTCAGATTTTACAGAACTCTGTCCCTTTGGTATCAAAGGTAATTAATAGTCACTCAAAACTTCGCAAAGAGAATTCTTGACTCAGTCAGGTATTTTTATGTGCACCAAAATATTCAGATTATACACTCCACTCCTTATGTTGTACTTTCCAATCTTGGCCAATATTGTCTTCTCCAGTAGTCCATGTCCAGGCACCAGATGTCTCTGAACACCCCTACTCATCAGATCAACTGTCAGTCTGCTAAAGAAACAACATCAAAGAAACTTGTTCTGACTCATTATTCTCCACTGCCACCAGGGAACACAATAAATGCCCTCCTTTAGGCAGTCATGTATTCTATCTGCCTACTGACCTTTCTTCTTTTTCTTTTATTTTTTTTTTATTGAATAGTAACTGTGTACATTAATGCACTTGTGAGGTATAGTGTAGTGTTTTCACACACAATCTGAAACACTTCCATCAAACTGGTTAACATAGCCTTCATGTCATTTGCTTAGTTATTATGTTAAAACAATCATAGTATACTCATAGAACGATTCACTTTTACCCTTGTAAGATAAACCACAGAGGTGAACCTTCCAATCCCCCTCCCTCCACCCATTTTCCCACCCCTCTTCCTTCCCCCTCTCCATATACTTAGGTTGTTATTAGGTTATAGCTTTCATATAAAAGGTTTAAATTAATTTCATAATAGGGATTTGTATATTGGATACTTTCTTTTCCATTCCTTTGATACTTTGCTAAGAAGAAAATTCTCCAGCTCCATCCATGTGAACATGAAGGATGTAAAGTCTCCATCTTTCTTTATGGCTGCATAGTATTATATGGTGTACATATACCAGAGTTTGTTGATCCATTCGTGGATCGATGGGCACTTGGACTTCTTCCATGACCTGACAGTTACGAATCAGGCTACAATAAACATTCTGATACAAATATCTTTGTTGTAATGCAATTTTTGGTCATCTGGGAATATACCCAACAAAGGAATTGAAGGGTCAAATGGCAGGTCTATTTTTAGTTCTCTAAGTGTTCTCCAGATGTCTTTCCAAAAGGAACTTATTAGTTTACATTTCCTCCAGCAATGTAGGAGTGTTCCCTTTTGTCCACATCCATGCCAGCATTTCTGGTTTTGGGATTTTGTGATATGGGCTAATCTTACTGGAGTTAGGTGATATCTCAAAGTAGTTTTGATTTACATTTCTGTGATGATTAAGGATGGTGAGCATTTTTTCAAATATCTGTAGGCTGTGCATCAATCTTCTTGGGAGAAATTTCTCTTCAAGTCTCTTGCCCACCCTGAGATGGGATCACTTCTTTTCTTCTTGCTAATATGTTTAATTTCTCTATGGATTCTGGTTATTAAACCTTTGTTTGAGACACAACCTGCAAAAATTTTCTTCCATTCTCAGGGCTGTCTGCTAGCCTTACTTAGTGGGTTCTTGGCTGTGCAGAAGCTCTTTTTAGCATGTTCAGGTCTCAATAGTGTATTCCTGATGTTGCTTCAATTGCCCGGGGTGTCCTCCTCATTAAATGTTTGCCCAGGCTGATATCTTCAAGTGTTTTCCCTACATTTTCTTCTAGAATTTTTATGGTTTTATGTCTTAAGTTTAAATCTTTAATCCAGTGAGAGTCTAACTTAGTTAATGGTAAAAGGTCTGGGTGCTGTTTAAGTCTTGTACAGGTTGCCAGTCAGTTCTCCCAGCACCATTTGTTAAATAGGTAATCTTTTCCCCACTCAATGTTTTTAATTGGCTTGCCAAATATTGGGTACCTGTAAGTAGCTGGATTCATTCCTTGCTTCCCTATTCAGTTCCATACATCTACCTCTCTGTTTTTGTGCCAGTACCATGCTGTTTTCATCACTATGGATTTATAGTATCATCTGAGGTCTGGTAGTGTGATTTCTCCTACTTTGTTTTTATTCCTGAGTAATGTCTTGGCTATTAGAAAATTTTTCTGACTCCATATAAAATGAAGTATTATTTTTCAAGATCTTTAAAATATGACAGTGGAGCTTTAATGGAGATTGCATTAAAATTATATATGGCTTTGGGTAGTATAGACATTTTAACAATGTTTATTCTTCCCAGCCATGAGCATGGTATCTTTTTCCATTTGTTAACATATTCAGCTATTTCCTTCCTTAGCTACTTCCTTTATAGAGATTTTTTACATCCTCTCTTAGGTAATCTTACAAATATTTCATCTTCTTTGGCAGTACTGTGAATGAAATAGAGTCCTTGTCTTATTTTTCAGCTTGGCTGCTGTTGGCATATGTGAACGCTACTGATTTATGAGTGTTGATTTTGTAACCTGAGATGTTGCTATATTCCCTGATCACTTCTAAGAGTTTTGTAGTAGAATCTCTGGTGTTTTCCAGATATACTATCATGATGACAATCTGCGAAAAGTGAAAGTTTAATCTCTTCTGACTCTAAATGGATGCCCTTAATTGCTTTTTCTTCCCTAATTGCAATGGTTAAAATTCCCATTACAATGTTAAAAAGCAGTGGAGACAATGGGCACCCTTGCCTGGTTTTTGATCTGAGTGGAACTGATTTCAGTTTGACTCCATTCAATACAATATTGGCTGTAGGTTCACTGTAGATGACCTCTATCAGTTTAAGAAATGTTCCTTCTATACCAATTATCTTAAGTGTTCTAATCATAAAGGGATGCTGGATGTTATCAAAACATTTTTCTACATCAATTGAGAGGATCATATGGTCTTTGTTCTTTAATTTGTTTATGTGATGAATTATATTTATAGATTTACATATGCTGAACCATGCTTGAGATCCTGGGATAAAACCCACTTGCTCATGGTGTATAATCTACTTCATGTGTTGCTGGATTCTGTTGGTTAGAATCTTGTTGAATATTTTTCCATCAATATTCATTAGTGATTTTATTTCATAATTTTCTTTTCTTCTTAGGTCTTTTCCTGGTTTGAGTATCAAGGTGATATTTGCTTCATAGAATGTGTTGAGTAGTATTCCATCTCTTTCTATATTTTGGAAATGTTTGAGTAGTATGTGTACTATTTCCTCTTTAAAAGTTTGGTACCATTCTGACGTGAAGCCATTTGGTCCTGGGCTTTTCTTTTTAGGGAGACTTTGTATAGTTGATGCTATTTCAGAACTTGATACAGGTCTTTTCAACATTTCCACTTCATTCTGGCTGAGTCTTGGGAGGTGGCGTGCTTACAAGGATTGGTAGATTGCCTTCATATTGTCATATTTCTGGGAATAAATTTTCTTGTAATATTTATTATGGATTTTTTGAATTTCTAAGGGGTTTGTTGTTATTTCATCTTTACCATTTCTTATTGATGAGACTAGAGATTTTGCTCTTTTTTTCTTGGTTAGGCTGGCCAAAGATCTATTTTATTGATCTTTTCAAAAAACCAAATTTTGGATTTATTGATCTGTTCTATAATCCTTTTATTTTCAACTTCATTTAATTCTGCTCTAATTTTGGTTATTTCTTTTCTTCTGCTGGGTTTCAGATTGGAACGTTCTTCCTTTTCCAGTTGCTTATAATGTCTGATTAAGTTGTTAACTTCCACTCTTCTGTTCTCTTGAGGAAGGCTTGTAATGCTATAAATTTCCCTGTTATGACTGCCTTTGGAGTATCCCAGAGGTTCTGATAACTTGTACCTTCATTGCCATTATGTTCTAAAAATTTGGTAATTTCCTTCTTGATCTCATCTTTGACCCATCTATCATTCAGCATAAGGTTATTTAGGTTCCATGTTTTGTATGAGACTGCAAAGTCCTGTTGTGACTGAGTTCAACTTTCATTCCATTATGGTCCTAGAAGATGCATGAAATAATTTCTATTCTTTTAAATTTACTGAGGTTAGACTTAAAATGTAAGATGTGATCAATTATGGAGTATGTTCCATGGACAGATGAGAAAAATGTGTATTCAGTTTTGTTAGAATAAAAAGTTCTGTAGATGTCTGTTACATCCAAAAGTTGGATAGTTAAATTTAAATCTAAGATTTCTTTGCTCCCTTTCTTTTTGGAGGATCTGTTCATCACTGGCAAGGAGTGTTGAAATCTCCGACTATGACGTAGCTGGGAGAGATCAAGTTGCTCATGCCTGTTAGGGTCTCTTTTATAAATTCAGGTGCTTTCTCGTTTTGTGCATAGATATTGATAATTGAGATCTCATCAGATTGAGTATTGCCCTTAACAAATATTGCCCCTTAAAGTGGACAACTTTATCTTCGATTATTTTTGTTGGTTTAAAACCTATTGTATCTGCTTTTTTCTGCTTTCCATTAGCCTGGAATATAGATGAAGATCTCTTCACCCTGAGTCTATATTGTCTTTTATGGTAAGGTGAGATTTTGTATACAACAGATGTCTGGTCTGAGCTTCTGTATCTAATCAATCAATATGTGTCTCTTTAGAGGAAAATTTAAGCCATTCACATTAATAGAAATTACTGATAAGCCTGGTAAAATTTGGGGCATCGAGTTGCTTGTAATTCCAGTAGATATTTTTAATCCTTTTGCCATTGTGGAAGTTGGAATTTGATCAAAAGTTTCTGAGTGGGTTTACATTTGTGGTGGAGGAGTGCAGTGATCATTATGGAGGATAGGTTTGAGAATTTGCTGGAGAGCTGGTTTTAGTTATAGCAAATTTCTTCAACATGTGAATGTCGTTAAAGTATTTAATTTCTTCATCAGAGATGAAATTCAGTTTAGCTGGATACAGGATCTTGGGTTGAAAGTTCTTTTGTTTTAGGAAATTAAAAGTTGATGACTATCCTATTCTAGACTAAAAGGTTTCAGCTGAGAGATCTGTAGTCATGCTAATACTCCTCTCCTTGTAGTTTATGGTTTTTCTACATCTGACTGCTTTCAGAATTTTCACATTCATCTTAATTTTGGTGAAGTTAATTGTGATGTGTCTGGGGGATGTCTTGTTTGGGTTGAGTCATACTGGGGTTCTGAAACTATCTGCTATCTGAACTTCAGAATGTCTTGGCATGTCTGGAAAGTTCTCTTTCATAATTTCATGAAGAAGAGTCTCAGTGTTTTATGAAGCAACTTCATCACCTTCGAGGATTCCTTAAGGAGAATATTAGTCTTTGAATTATCTGAGACCTCTTTGAGAGTGAGATGCATTTTTTTTCTCCATTTCTTTTGATTTTTGTGCTCCTGGGTTTCTTCAAATGCTTTGTCATCAAAATCAGAGATCTTTTCTTCTGCCTGTTCCACTCTGTTATGGAGGGATTCCACCATATCTTTTAGATCCCTGAGGGCTAAAACTTCTTGTCTCAGTGTTTCAAAATCTTTTATCATTTTATCTTTGAAATCATTGAGTACTTGATACATCTTTTGAATAATTTTTTGAACTTCTACTTTCTTCATTTATTCCATTCTGTGAATCTTATTTGCTATCCTCATTCTGAACTCACTTTCTGACATCTGAGCCATTTGCTTGTGGATGGGTTCTTCAACTACATCTTCCCCATTTTTCCTTAGGGAAGTTGATCTACTCTGGTTATTCGACTTGCCCGAGTTTTTCCACTGATTCTGCCCCATTCTGAATTTACCTTGTTTGGAGGCCTTATCAGAACTGTTCAGTTGGTGGCTTCTTCTGGTTGCCCAGAGAGACAGGCAGAGTGTGTCTGTTGCCTTCTACCAGTTCTCATTTGCTGGATCAACTGGGGTGCAGTGGAATAGCAGCAGCTACCCGGAAGTGTATGTGGCCAGATTAGACCTCATTAAGCTTGTTGGGGAGACCGGGTAACAGGAGGATGGCAATAGCCTGATCAGTCCTTGTTCAGCACCCTGTAGCACACAAGGCGTGGGGGAAAGGCAGTGGTAGCGTAGGGTAGCCGAGTCACCAGATCAGTCTTAGTTTGGCTCCACCAGAGTAGCTGGGGGGAGCAGAGGAGTCCTTCACCATCGCCTGTTGGATGCTTGCAGCATTAGGAAGCTGATCTATGCCCTCTCAGTGTAGGAGCCTAGAGTGGGGAACTCCTCCACCCTCGTCTGTGGGACACACGTGGCTCTAACAAACAGTTCTGGGTCTGCCTAGATTGCTTGCCTCCCCCACCATCTCTTCCAGGGCACACGGGGCTCTAGCTAGCAGGTCAGGGACCACCCAGCACAGGTGCCTGCAGCTAGGAACTTCTCTGCTGGCCCCGTAGGGTGTGTGTATCTCTAGCAAGCTATTTTGGGTCAGCCTGGAACAGAGGACTCCTCCGCCACTGCGTGTCGGATGCCCATAACACTAGCAAGCAGTTCTGGCCCTGCCCAGAGCAGGACCTGGGGCCTGGATCTCCTCTGCTGCCTGTGAAGCATGCTACTCTAGCAAGCAGTTCTGGGTCTGCCCCAAGTGGGGAACTCCTTCACCACTGCCCATGAGGAGAGCATGGCTCTAACAAGTAGTTCTGTGCCTGCAGATGCAGGGGACTCTTCTGTGGCCATCTGCTGCCCACAGGAGTTGTGCAGCTCTAGTAAGCAGTTCTGGGCCCACCAGATCCCTGGAGCAGGGATCTCTTCTGCCCCCATGGGTGCGTAGCTCTAGGAAGCAGTTCTGGGTCCTCCTAGCATGGGGGACTCATCTGCTTCCTCTCATGGGAGTGTGCAAGGCTCTAGCAAGTAGTTTTGTGGCTGCCCAGAGCAGGGGAAGTTCTTTGCAGCCATCCACAACCCACAGGTGGCGTTCATCTCTAGCAAGCAGTACTGCACCCACCTATAGCCCTGTAGCAGGGATCTACTCTGCTTCCTGTGGGGCATAAGGCTCTAGCAAGCAGTTCTGGGCCCTCTCAGAGTAGGGGACTCATCCGCTGCCACCTGCAGGGGTGCGTAAGACTCTAGCAAGTAGTTCTATGTCTGCTCGGAGCAGGAGAAGTTCTGTGCAGACACCTGCTTCCAGCTCCCTGTCTTTGGCTTCATAGATTCTTATTCCAACCAATTTTTCTTTTTTTTTGCACAGGAGCCTCTGACCAAGGTTGCTAAAAGTCAGCCATCTTCCCCGAATCCCTGCCTACTGACCTTTCCTTGTAATTTAGCTGTTGGAAAATGTACCTAGCAAAATTTATTTCTTACTTTCCTATTTACTTTCTTTCTACATTTCTGTTTCTATTTCTTTTCTTCCTTCCTTTCTTCCTTCTTTCCTTTCCTTTTCCTTCTTTCTTTCTTTCTTTCTTTCTTTCTTTCTTTCTTTCTTTCTTTCTTTCTTTCTTTCTTTCTTGTGTCCTCAGCCTCAGACTGTAATATTATAAGGTCTTTGCAAAGCAGTAGGAAAAAAGCTGCAGCCATCAGTCCCAGATCCTTGACTAAGTTCTGAATAACCACAACCCCAGGAACTCCCAATCTATTCTCACCTTATCTGCCCATCTACCAAATGGAGAAAACATACATGGTGTGGCATCTGTGGAAAAACTCTAGCAACATGAATAATCAGAGTAGATCAACTACCACAAAGAACAATATGATGGATACAGCACAAGATCCCAATCATAAGCAAATGGGTGAGATGTTACAAAACTAGTTCAGAGTCTGAATAGCAAACAAGATCAAAAGAATGGAGGAAAGGAGAAAATTAGTATTTCAAGAAATTATTAAAAAGATATCTGAAGAATTCAATGATTTCAAAGATAAAATCAGCAAAATACTTGACAGATTGAAGCAAGAGCTTGAAGCCCTCAAAGATCTGAAAAATACACTAGAATCCCTTGATAACAGAATGGGCATGCAAAAGAAAGGATCTCTGACCTTAAAAACAAAGCTTTGGAATGTGCCCAAGCACTCAAAAATAAAGAGAAACGGAGAGCAAAAATTGGAACATTCTCTCAGAGAGCTCTAGGATAACTTGAAGAAAATGAATATATGCTTTATAGGAATCCCTGAAGGTGACTAAGTTGCGTCACAAAACACAGAGACTCTTCTTCATGTAATTATGAAAGAGAACTTTCCAGACATGCAGGAAATTCCGAAAATCAGATAGCAGACGGTTTCAGAACCCCAGGACAAATCAACCTGAATAAGACATGCCCCAGGCACATCATAATTAATTTCACTAAAGTTAATATGAAAAAGAAAATTTTGAAATCTCTGCTGAAACTTTTCAGGTTAGGACAGGGTGGTGATAGATATATAATCTCCTAAAACAAAATAACTTTCAACCCAGGATCCTATATCCAGCTAAACTGAGTTTCTTGTATGATGGAGACATTAAACACTTTATTGACATTCACATGATGAATAAATTTGCCATAACAAACCCAGATAGTGACTAGTGCATTCCTCCACGACAAAAGTAAACTCACTCATAAATTTTTGATCAAATTCAACCTTCCACAGGGGCAAAAAAGATTAAAAATGTCCACTGGACTTTCAAAAAATGCAATACCCAGAATTTTATCAGTATTATCAATATTCTCAGTTAATGTGAATGGCTTAAATTATCCACTAATGAGTCACAGGCTGACTGACTGGATACAAAATCTCAGACCATATATCTGCTGCATATAAGAATCTCAGTTTACCTTAAAAGATGAAAATAAACTCAGGGTGAAGGATGGTCAGCTATATTGCAGGCAAATGGAAAGCAGAATAAGAAAATAGGTTTTGCAATGCTATTCACAGATAGAATAGACTTTAAGCCAACAAAAGATAAGGATAAGTATAGTCACTTTATATTTTTTAATGGTAATACTCAATATATGGGGATTTCAGTTATCAATATCATGCACCCAACCAGAATGCATCTCAATTTATAAGTGATACTCTAATACTCAAGAGCAATTTCTTCCACCTCCATCATAGTCAGAGATTTTAATATTCCTTTGGCAGTGTTGGATAGAAATTTCAATCAGAAGCTGAGCAAAGAAATTTTATATTTAAGCTTATCCATTCAGCATTTAAATTTAACAGACATCTATAGAACATTTCATTCTAACAAAGCTGTATACATATTTTTCTCAGCAGCCTATGGAACATACTCCAAAATCACAAATATAACCTCAGCAAGTTTAACATAATGCAAATTATTTCATACATCATCTGAAACCATATTCAAGTAAAATTTGAACTCAGTAATAAGAGAAACGTGCAGACACGTACAAAAACATGAAAGGTAAACAACCTTATGCTGAAGCCTGATACCAGGCTACCAAAGGCAACAATAGAAACTTGCAGACACATACAAAAACATGAAAGCTAAACAACCTTATGCTGAAGCCTGATACCAGGCTACCAAAGGCAACAAACAAGACTCTGTCTCAATCATAAAATGAAATAAACCATTTTTATTGGAGTTACTCCTCATTTTTACATTTTTTTTTCAGAGAGACAGAGACTTTATTATACTCAATAAAGTTCTGTGGCTTCTACAGATCACAGCAACCTCCAACAACTGGGCTTAGGCTATTCCTCTCAGCCTTCCCATTAGCTGGAACTACAGGTGCCTGCCACAATGCCAAGCTATTATGTTTATTTTTGACCTTGGATCTAGTGTTGAAAATTTCCCCCTAAATTGCATGTCAACTGGAGAAATTATTTTCTTTGCTTTTTTTTTTTTTTTTTGAGACAGCCTCAGCTGTCACCCTGAGTAGAGTGCTGTTGCATCACAGCTCATGGCAACCTCCAACTTCTGGGCTAAAACTATTCTCCTGTCTCTGCCTCCCAAGTAGCTGGGATTCCAGGTGCCTACTACGACAGCTGACTATTTTTTTGTTGCAGCCGTCATTGTTGTTTGGCTGATCTGGGCTTGATTTGAACCTGCCAGCTTAGGTGTATTTGGCTGGTTCCTTAGCCACTTGAGATAATCCTCTTATCAGGAATTTTTTTTTCTCTGCAATACCTTTTAGTCAAGACTTCAGATTTTGCAAAACTCTCAACCTTGTAGTCACTCTAATTCACTTGTGAATCAAGTCATAATTTCACTCTTATAAACTGTAAATAGCAAAAGGTATTTTTTTTTATTTTGTTCTTGCTTTCCTGCTTTGTTTGTCTTTCTTTATGTCTATTTTTCTATCTTTCTTTCATTATTTTTCATGGGGGAACTCTGAGCCTGTTCTTCAGGTGAGATTGTCCATGACCTCAGGCTTCTATACAATAACACCCTAGCCTTTGGTTGATAACTCCAAGCAATCCCCCTGCCTCAGCTTGAAGTATAGGTTAAGGATAGAACACTTGACTACGCTTTCTGTTTTGGTAGAAACCTGGTGAGTGATCAGGAATGATGTCTTTCTGTTGCTCAGCCTTGTCTCTAACAAGGGAGTTCAGGGGATCTGCCCATTTGGGCTGCCCAGAGCATTGAAATATTGTACTCATGCATGGGAAGTAGTCATTGTAGTCACTGAGGTCCATTTAAGAAATGAGCTTATTGGAATCTTTAAAGATTGCCCAATCCTCAGGCCTCAATGATACATAGGGAGTATTTCAGGAGTGTTTTATATATCTGTGATGGAAGATCAGCACAATTGTGCATGAATCTCTTCTGTCTTTATGCGGTTTCATTAGTTATTGTGTGTTATACATGTGATCCAACATAACTCTTCAAAATAAATTGTAGCCAGAAAGCCAAATTTTACACACACCTAGCAAGAAATTCAGGATTGCTGGAAAATTAAAGATAGGTTGGTATTTCCCAAGGGCATCATAAATAACTGCTGGTATGGAGTGCACTACTGGACACAGTGCCTCTCCAGCTTTTGAGAGGGAACCTTCAGTGAGACACTTATCCTCCAAAACAAACCTATTCTAGAGAAGTTAAACATCATGAAAAGTAAAACTGTGAATTGTGTGACATAAAAGTTAGGTCTATCACATCATTGTCTGATCATTTGCATCACTTTTTTTTTTTTCTGTAACATCCTATGGCAAAACTAGATAAAAACCACACTCTTCAATTTGATTACAAATCTGTGACTTGAAAAGGAAAGGATAGGATTTTAATTACTTGGCTATGTTTACAAATCAAAATTTAGAAAGCAGGAATTGAGTGTGGTGAAAATGCCCTCAGGCATTGTAACAATTGGAACCCATTAACATACCTGTTCAGCAACTATGCATGCTTAGCAGGAATAATATTGGCTTCAAGATGATAAACGAGGGCAACACCCATTGTGATGTGATCCATGGTGACCATGTAGTGACTTTATCCTGAAATGTTGTGGAATCCAGGCTTCTGGACAGAGATAATCACTGGACTTTTCTTCTCCCATCATATGGTGTGCTGCAAATGTTTCATCCAGCACATTTCTTAGCCCTCCATCCACAGACAGAGAAGTGATATTCCATTTGTGCCTTATTTATTACATTAACAAATGATGTCCCAGTCACTAGGCTGACACAGCATTTGAGATTTTGTACAGCAGTGATACTCAAGCCCCATTCCAGATGGTAAAACTGCATGCAAACACTTATGTAGGATTCTCTTTGTTTCTTATTTTTACCTCTGATACATAGTTTCAATTTTCACTCTGCAAAGACTGATGTGCCATCATAGTTCACAGAAACCTCCATCTTCTGGGCTCAGGTGATTCTTTTGCGTCAGCCTCCTCAGTAGATTGAACTAAACGTGCCTGCCTCAATGCGCTGCTATGTTTTGTTACACATTGCCTGGGACTATTTTCAAACTCACCCTCATGGTGAGCCACCCCTTCAGACATCAAATTTTATAGACTTCAATATTTTTCAAATTATGTTTTGTGGCTGAGGTGGTTCTGAATGCCTCTGAACTTGGCAATTGAGATATGGAATTTTTCAGACATTGATATTTTTCAAACTGTGTTTTGCGGCCAGGGATCGCTCCTCATGCCTCTCAACTTGGCAATTTAGGAGTCCCAATCAGTTGGATTGTCTGAGCTTCCGAATTGGGACCAGCTTCAGCACTAGTGAGATTCCTATCTCTGAAGAATAAAAAATGAAAGGAGGTTATGCAGGCTGTTGGCATGCCAGCTGACAGAATAGGTTTGCTTCGAATGGACACTTGTAGTTTGCTGTGACCTATGATACAAGGGTATTCTACCAAATTCAAAAAACCAAGACTATGTCCCAATAAATAAATGGAGAAAACCACTTTTATTGGAGTTATTCCTCATTTTTACTTTTCTTTTTATACAGACAGAAACTTAATTTATTTATCACACTCAGTAATGTTCTGTGTCATTTACAGATCACAGCAAACTTCAACTCCTGAGCTTAGGTTATTTTTTACTCTGAGACCCCAAAGTAGCTGGGACTATAGGTGCATGCCACAACACCTTGCTATTACTTTTATTTTTGACCAAGGATCTAGCATTAAAATTTTTTTCCTAGTTTAGATGTCCACTGAAAAAATTATTCTCTAATAGAAATTTTTTTTTCCTTCAAACCCTTTTATTCAAGACTTGAGAATTTATAGAACTCTGAGCCTTTGGTATCTGAGATTATTATCATCACTCTAAACTGCCCTCACACAGTGAATTATTGACTCAAGTCAGTTTTTTTATGCATACTCAAATATCTAGATTATACACTCCACTATTTCTATGCACTTTTCAATATGAGCCAATGTTTACTTGCCCCAATCAGCCCTAACCCAGTGAACAGACATCTCTGGATGACACCTAACAATCAAATCAATTTTCAGTCTGCTAAGGAACAAACCTCAAAAGAACTTGTCCTGACTCATTGTTCACTCCTCCCTCTGGGGACCACAATAAATCTTCACTTTTATGTAGTCCTATATTTTATCTGCCTACTGTCCTTTCCGCATAATTTTGCTCTCAGTATCTATACCTAGAAAATTTTCTTTCTTTCTTTCTTTCTTTCTTTCTTTCTTTCTTTCTTTCTTTCTTTCTTTCTTTCTTTCTTTCTTTCTTTCCTTCCTTCCTTCCTTCCTTCCTTCTTTCCATTTTCTTCATTATTTAAGAGACCAACTCTCACTCT